>JAPQRN010000010.1:280299-298219 GCA_037367275.1 Coranthus polyacanthus
GTGTGTGTGTGTGTGTGTGTGTCCACTGCTGTTTTTTCTCTCTTCCTAATGGAAAGGACAGGTGTTTTAAAGATGATAATGTTTTTTACTGCAAAATCTTAATCTGTATCAGGCAGCAGAAAGTCCCACTTACATATTAATAAAAGAGGGGTTGAGCTTTAATTTATAAAAATGGATAAACACCAAAGAACTGACTACTGTAACTATAGTATGTTCCTTTTACCCTTTGTAATATCCATGTCTCTTCCAGACAAAGTTAAAAAATGCAAAGACTGTTGCTTTGCACCTTCTGCTTACACTCACAGATGAACATGTAGCACCGAAACAGTATGTTAATAATAAAAAAAAAGCATAAATACATTGTCTAACATTACTTACTGCAGAGTTAGTTTCATTTCGGTGAGATACATATGTAGGTTTTTTTACTCTTTGTGCAGCACGATGGTACCAAACCTAGCAACTCACTGTTACAATGAGATTTTGCGATGCTTCGTTTGCTCACATTAGTGCTGAACTCAGGATACAACTTGACAAATTGTTTCCCTTACCTCCAGTGTCCCCGCTCAAGCCTACATGACACTGATAAAGCTTGTTATTCAACTCTTAGAGAAAAGCCAGATAAGCCCCTTTTCCAAAATAAAATATATATATATATTGCAAGTGCTATTTCCTGCCTAAAGGTTTCAATATATACTTCTGTGATGTAGTTGTGTGATTTATATGGCATACTGGAGGTGTGGAGGCAATTTGCTCTGAAAATTACTATGAAATGTTAAGCTCGCACCGACGTTATCTGTTTCTACTGCGGTTTTAAATTGCTGCATTTTAAAGTGAAGGCATTCATCCACTAAAACAGAAGTACAGTTTTAGAGAGGCACATATCTTGAACCCGATGAACTGAGCGAGTGAGAGACGGAGAGAGAGAGTATACATGGGAAGCGCACACACACACACACACACACACACACAGATGCTGCCTATAAAGGTAAACACTTCAGCTTAAATGTTCTCCTTTCTCCATCCTATAACAGGTTTCAGTACGGGCTGCCTGGGAATTCATCCACTTCAGTTAAAGCAGACAGCTTCCTTGTAACTAGCTGTAATTGGCAGCGATACACACATATACACACACATACACACACAACTGGCGGCAAAGACCTTAACAAATAACATCTGGATTTGGTTATCTACCTTCCCATTGAATAAAAGGCAAAGAGACCAGCAACACAACAACAGCCATTCACTGACAAACCCTTCACTGTTGTTTCTTGGCACTTGAGCGCTGGTCACAACCACTACCAGACCACGATGATTGGCCACACGGAGAGGACTGTTCCTAACTTCGAACAACAGCATCCCATTGATTATGATGCAGTAATTGTAGAATGGGAGAAACAGAGAGATGAGGATGAGTAGGGCGGGAGAGCCTTAGGGTGTCATTTTGAAAAGTGGCCTCGCGTGAAGAGAAGAGGGAACGGCTCTCCAATCTGCATGTGCTCTCCCCCAATTTCTGTTTGATATTTATACTGCTAAGCTGCCATTTGCGTCACAACGGTATAATTCATAGAACATTACATCTTCAGAGGGGCGATAAATTGTTTTATAATTTGATAGAAGTGGTTCTGACCAAATTGATAGCAGTTGCCGTGAGAGCACTTTGCACGCCAACCGTAAATTTGGCCAAATACGTCAATAAAAGAATGAAACACCTTGGACAAAGGCGGACGCAAGAAGCAACAACGCACCAGCGCTGCATGAGAAGGGTAAGGGCTGCATGCCTGTAATATCTTGTAAATAATTTTACAGTTTAAAAGAAAAACTTGCACGTACAGATATCAATGTTTTATATGGGGAAGGTCAAAGTTTTGGACTGTCAACAGTTCTACTTACTTTCATCTTGTACTTTGTTTCCCCTCTTTCATTATCTGCGTTCTCACTCAAAATTTTGTCTCAACGGAGCTCCCCTCTCTTAGGAACAATCCACACTGACAGGATTTTGTTAAGGATTTCTTTTGACTCTTAGAACAAAGACACTTCTTCTACAAATGTGTCCGCTCACACCAATTCACATCAATGTGCTTTTTCCTCTTGCACGCTTGGTAAAATACAATCCCCAAAGCATTCAGATTGCACGGCCTTCCTACTTTGTATGACCCTGCAAACTAAATCTACAAAGGTTGTTCATGGTTTACACAAGCCATCTGACCGGTTGATATCCCTGGTACTAGTTACGGACGGCAGTGGTTAAGGGTGTTGCTCTGTCCTTTCTGATGCTCAATGTGTTTTGCTGCTGGAAGAACTAGTTCAAAGGACAGTTATGAATGTAAAGAAAGTTCGAGTTTACAGATGACTTTGATTCCATACAAACTTCACACTGCTGATGTAGCTATTCTGATCCTACCTTTCCCTCCTCACTTTCTTTCTGAAAAAACTCAACTCTAAATTCTTGGCTGGGACTACTCGTCCTCCCGCCTCAGTGGCTGGTACACCATCAATCTTGCTATCTCCATCTTGTTGTCAGTGTTGAGTGAAGGCTGCTACATGCCTGTAGTTGCAATTATGTATAGCAGCATTGCTTTCCCTGTTGAAGCAGAAGCATCTCTGCTGCTCTTTGAAAACAAAGTTCTCTCACAGTGATTGTTAAGTGAGGCAGCAATATATTGATCCGTGGCAGTAAACTTGGTAGCTGCAGTTTGTTTCAGGTTTAAACCAAAACACTAAAGCTTGTTAGGTACTTGAAAAATGTTTGTGTTTGGAAACTTTCTGCATTAACCTACACATTCGGACTCCCAACTCGTCACATACTGTCACTTGGCCATGGTGTCACAAATCGAGGCTAGTGTTGTAGTACTCGAGATTGGTCTTGGTCTTGAGGCCAGTCTCAAGACCACTTTTTGAAGGCCTTGGTCTCGTCTCTGTCTTGACTGCATTTTTACTTGGTTTTGTCTCAGCCTTGGACAAAGGGGACTTGGGATTTTATTTCAAGACAAGTCAAGACAACAACTGCAGAGATAGATGGTCTCGGTTTAGGTGGTCATGACTACAATGCTAATTGACGCGTAGGAGACCCCACTCACTTCTATCTGGTACCTGGCATGTCGAAAAACGGACCTGACCAAGAGGCAGAATGTGACGACTTGGGAGTGAGAACGGGCTCCATAAACAGGTTGTCACTAACTGTCCAGCTCCAGACCTCTGTTGCATGTCATCCTCCTCTCTTTACCTATGATTCCTGTGAGCCTTAACTAAATGTAAAAACAGAACTGCCAACAAACATTTGTTTCTCTTAATTTTACACATTCTGAATGAAAAGTCAAATCTTGCAAGAGAGAGTTATATTTACATTTATACTCTACAAGTGTTCTGATATAAAATGCACTGATGCTCATTACTTGTGTTCTCAGTGAAAATGTAAACATTTATATTTATCGTGGAATGACCTTTTCACACCGTATTGAAGCAGAAACAACAGTAAAAGAGAGTTAACCACAGTACACCGAGTCTCAATTGCACACTGCTTTCATTCTGAATTAGGAGGGTTGATGGTGACCTTTACTTGACAGTTATTACAGGTACAAGAAGTGAATGTCACCTTTTTCACAGCGCACCGGTACAGTGTGCTCTGCTGTTCATCTGCATGTACTGTAGGAGGAGAGCTGTGTGTGGTATTTACAAGAAGGATGAAGAATGAAGAATAATGCAGGCAGGGCTGGGGATGAATCAGACGGTACCCATGCTATCTAAAGTGTTTTCCATTAAATCTATGAGCACATGCCAGCAGCGTTTACCCTCTGACATGGAGTACATTTATCTTCCTCAGGATGATGCCCAAAGAGGCCGATCCCATCGTTCTAATGGTGGTTTCAAGTGCCCCCTCTGTAATTGGCAGTCCAAACCAGCTATTAGAAATTAGACACAGCTGATGAATGTAATACAGTAATACGGTATAAATATAATGAATGAGAAATAAAGCGGACCAGAGCTACTGAAGAGCTCACTGCCAACTGCAACCTCAGTTTACAATAAATATTTGTGTTGTCTCTAGTGAGGTCTTTCTTTTTATATGAGCAAAGCCCGGAACACAGTGTGAGTTTGAGTAGCCTGACATTGTCCAATGACTGCTGGAAAAAACAGACAAAAAAAGGAATGTATGTGTGTACGAGTCTTTGCATGTATTAGGTCATTTCTTCATCCAGATTCCCAGCAGACACAGTAAGACACTGGCAGGAAGGCATTCCCCAAAGATGAGGTGTTGCTTCTTTCATCTCCGGGAGACAGATGCAGGTATGATAAGGCTGCATTGTCTCATACACGTCATATATCAAGTCTAGCCATGATTTCAAATTACTTGTGATGTTGTCAGAGGTTATTTCCATATAAATAAAGATGGTGGTCAATGGATTTACAGTTTATTGAAATATGTTCCAGTGCATAACAGTAATACCATGTCGAGGCTTTTCTCTACACGAGAGAAGTTTGAGGCCATCTGTTTTATCGAACAGGACTTCAGCAAACCTTCTTGAAGTCCCTGGGTACGGTCCTGGAGTGGGTCAAACTAAAGGCTCCTCAAGGGGGTATCAGTGCTCAAATTGGCAAACAAGGAGAAACCTAATGTGACTGGGATTTTACAATCAGGTGGTATTTTGTTTTTGATTTGTGCTTGTCATGTTCAACTACGAGGTATTGCAGAAGTGTACTTGGTTACAGAAGGCCAGGCCAAAGATTCGTGATTGACTTTGCAGTCAGGTCTGCATGTGTTGGACACTCAAGTAAAGAGAAATGCAGAGCTGAAAACTGATGACCACCTGAGGTGAACTGGACTTGATGAGGAGGAAAAATCTTCAGTATGAACATCTGCCTGAGACCCCTTTTCAGACTCCTCTATAGTTGGGATGTGCAGAGACGCCAGCGTTTGTATGTTTATCTGTATTTGTATTCAAATAAAAGTAGAAGCAGGTGTCTCTTAATTCTTTTAATTTTAGGATATTAAAGTGCTAATTTAAATGTTCTTCAATAAACTATTTTGATAATATGACCTGTCTGAAATAGTAACAGGCTAATTAGTCGCTGAAGCAATATGCAGAATTGCATACTATTTCTAGGTAAATCCTATAGTTTGCAATCACTGGACACTTTGCCGGCATAAATATCCCACAATGCAGTGCAGTTGTGATGACAAAAATAACAAACGGACAATGGCGGACAGAGACCACCTGTTAAGTAACAATTTAATTTCACGGTTTCATAGGCTTAACATGTTATTAGATTTTATATGTCTATTTATATGTAGCACAAGTATTTAATGATCTGGCGACGAAAATGCCTGCGAAAATTGTAACAACTTTGTGTGCATCTTGCATTTCCTAACAGCCGAAGAGAGAGGCCCATCTTGCTGTCAGGGTTTACAAATGTCGGTACAGTCTGTAGAATTACACACAAGTTGGTAGGGGTGAGGTTGGCCGGTTACCAAGGTTACATGCCTCCAACTGGCCAGGAGGTGACGCACATTCACATCCTGAGCAGTGCGTCTGAAAAGATACATTCTACTGTATATTTACTCAAAAGTATGTTGAATATTAGTATAGATATTGAGTTTATAGTACATAGTATGGGGGAGTCAGATGAACTCTTAAATATAATATTATGTTATAGTTTTCACAAACATGTATAATCATAGACATGTGACATGACTGTAGTTGATTTGGTACATGTGGGGGATTGGGTCTTTACCAGGGTAGGATGCTTGAAATGCAAGTGATTATGCATTGCAGATGTTGACAGATGTTTAACATCATTGCCTCGGCTGAATTTACTTTTCCACACTTTACAGATCACCTTGGTTGGATCTGCGCTGACTGAAATGCTGCCAGACAGCACTAGTGCGAGGGTTTTGGCTGGTGGAACAATACCAGTAGGCTCAGCATGTACCTTCTCCTCTATTTGGTTTTCCAAACCCATCTTGGAAAAAGCAAATGAGCAGTCAAAAATAGACTGCTAATAAATACGGAGGTCATTTAACTACTATCTTTGCATGTATACATATTAGACAGACGTGCGGGATGACATGAATGAGGTGGCCAGCAGGTGGACGACATGTGCCCACTTCTCCACTGCATAGACTCTGGAGCCAAAAGATGTCACAGAAGCAACACCAGTAACCACGATATTTTGGCATCACTGTTAACAACAGGAAGTGGCATTGCATCATTCATCTTTATCTACAGTCTAACGGTAAAAACAAACTCTGCTGCTTCACATATTGCAGGTCCAAGAGGAAAACAAAAGACTAACTTTGTATTAATCTACCTTAGCAAACCAATTAAAGTTGAAAAATTATCAAAACAAAATAGTGGTGTAGCAAGTCACTCTGTTTTGACTATATTTTAATCAGGCAGCGCTGTTACTGAGATGCTTAAAAGATGGCAGAAAATCAAGTGGCAGATTGCTGCAGCATTTGCAGTTCTGCAGATGTACTACTGAGGAGTCTGTGCTAACCCACAGGGAAATTGTGAGCATCATATATCATGGGAAAGCAAAGAATCCCTAAATGCCTTTGCATTTAAATTAGACAGCTGAAGTTCTTCAGGTACCTGATAAGCATACCACACAGACACTTTGCTGTGGAGGTATTCTATGAGCAGGAAGGAGACCTAGAACATGATTGAGGGATTACATTTCCTATCTAGGTGTGAAACACCAAATGATTCCACAGGCAGAGCAGGTACGTGGCTCGGTTAAGGTACCCTTTGCTTGCCGCTGCCAACATTTTCAAAGAAAAGCAGGGCAAAGTGTGTTGATGGATGGAAAGGGGATATTTTCAGCATTTTCTGGAAATTAGCATTAACTTTACACTCAAATACATACAAAGTAAGGCAGTGACTTCTCTTTGATCAAGGTGTTGCAGTCACTGTAGTAAAGGAAAAGCAGGTGGGAAGGGTCAAGCGGTGGCGACGCAGAGGAAGTGACTGATGCCAAGAGGAAGCAGAGCCTTGTTTAAGTTTGGAGTATCACGTATTCCGGTCACCCGTGCTGTCTCTGAGCATGTATGTGCGTGTTATGTAGATAGGTGAGTCATGTGTTTATTGATCGGGTTCCATGTTCCACTGACCCTTGAGCAAACCTTGCCCTCACCCGGTGATCAAAGCTGTTACATCACTGGATTGCTCACAGCTCAGAGGATGTTTGTTTTCACAGTGAGACTGGTCCAGCCGAGCGGTGCCCTGACTTAAAGCAGACTTCCTATTCACGAGGCTTCCACACATCTGCTGGAGGCTGTGCATAAGCATGTGTGTGTTATGTGTGCGCTTCCACTATGATCTCACCTTGTGTGCCTGAAGCTTGTTAAGGGAGAGATTGCTGCACAAACAAGCTGTTGTCGGCTCCAGATTTGGCCGAGTCTTGGACTCTATAATCATCAGCTGTATGTATGTGGACTTATCTAACATTACATAACCAAAAACATGAGAAAAATACCCTAAATGCAACTGTGCAGCTGTCAGCGAGCATATGCTGTGAATAAACAACACACTTTAAGGATGTTTGTGAAGAAAATGGGGGGATATTCTAACATCTGTTTCTGATGAGTTCTGAGAAAGTAAAGGGCAGATATTTGCTCCTTTTTGTATTTTTTTGTTTGCTCCACAGATGATCAGTAGTGTCTGTTCAGTTCTCTTCCCGTAAATGGATGCTCTGTTTTCACTGTCCTTCTGGAATTTATCGTGCAACCCATTTGGGGATTAAATTCAGGGAAGAAATAATATTTCAGATATCGAAGTAGAATCAAACGGTTTCTCAGAGCAGTGGCACTGGTGCAAAAACAAATGACTTATATTGGATTTACATGCAAATCCTAGTGTGAGCAACTGGTTGATAAACTGGTGATAACTTGATATCTTTTCGTGTTTAATACAGAAATTGAACATCAGCAAAAGATGACTGAAGGTGGCTGATAGGAGTGAGAAAGTGAGAGGAAAACTGTAAGATGGAAAAAACGATAAAAACAGAAGTTATCTCTGGATCCATCACATTTTCACATTCCCGCATTTGGACCTCATTGTACATCATTCTCCTTTCACTTCAGATTTAAGAGGTAAAGAAAAAGACATAAAATTAAAACTGGGGAGAGTGAAATGGAAGTTATGAAGAGCAAAATTAAGAAACAGGAGATTGATCTGTCTTAAAGCTTTAAAAGGTCAACAGGGTTCGTTGGAGATTAAAATCCTGGGGCTCATTTCACCACTACAGCAGGATTTATTAAAATACCTCACCCTGATATATGTCTGCACTTGGGGAATCAGTTTCATATGTTCTCTTTGATGGATTTCCCTTGTCACTTATCTAAAATGGGGACGCAATTTGATCTATATTATCACATTACGCAGTTACATCAGTGCCTGTTAAAGTATCATTAAAGATGGTGCAGAGATAGTGGAACACATCCATCATAACTTCCAATTTATTATCCTGTAAAACGTGAATGTCGTGAATATAGCCTGCATGCATAGAGATGGAGGTTTCACAATTAACTGGTTATAATAAAAACTTTAACTTTAACTTCTCTATAGACAATAGTTTCAACTCGTATTTTGCTTACGGGCTGTCCATATTCTACGACTAAAACTGAGGAGAAGATGGTGATAAAGAGACAAAAAGCAAAACAAGAAAGGGAATAAAAAATAAAAAACATGTGTTAAAAAAAAAAAAAAAAAAGAGAAGGGAGGCCAGAGAAAGGGTAAATTAGAGGAAAAGAGAGAAGAGGAGGTGGTCAGAGAAAGATTAAAAGAGAGCAGATAAGAATGTTAGGGTAGAAAAATGACGGGAGAGGAGGAACAGGAGATGAGAGGAAAGATGAGGGAGTGGTGAAGGGAAGAGGAGGAGAGGCAGCCAAGGGGAGATCTGTGGAGAATAGTACATCAACTCATAAGAGCCTCATTCTCCGAGATGACAGAAGACTGACAGCTGTAATCAAAACCACACCATGCAGTCCGCTTTCCAGATCTTCCCATCTTTTTCATCCCCATTCCTGCCTTTGTTTCCTTCTCTCTTTTCCTCCCTGCTCTTCTCTCCTTGGTGGTCTTTTCCCCCCTGACCTCTGCAACATCCCTGCTTAGCAACCTTCGGCTGTTTGTTCACATCGGGGTGTGTTCCCCGAATAATCAATCATCCACCAGAAGATTAGGTGGGCTCTTGCTGCATCGTGCAAAGGTAGGAATCTTCTGTCAAATTTGAGCGCATTGTGTGTGCTTTTTCTATCTTCTTTAAATGCAGCTGAGCCACACAAACCAGAGCTGGATAACTTTCACTCAGCGTAATTAGAGCTGCACTGGGCAATTTCACACATCAGGGAGTCCAAATGGCAGTAAGGGGGAGCAGTTAAAAGTTTTGACAACTTCAACACCCAGAACTTATGGAATATGAGCTCAGGAAAAGCGTAACCCTCTGACCTATACGGTATCTTCTTTTGTCTGTGGTTGTAAAGAGGCGCAGGGGTTCAGAGACGATGGACTCTCATGATTTATGTAATACTGATCATGCAAATAAGCACTCACAAAAAAGGCTTGTACCTTCTCCCGACAAGCTGGCTTTTGTATAAATTCAAGAAAAATTCAACTTATAAAAGCTGCAGTATTGAAAGACTCGGAGCGGATTCACACCTACCTCGTTCGGTTTGAGCTTTCGGTCTTTCCAGTTTGATTTAAACCAAATTTGCAGGTGTCAAACTTCCCCCAGACCACAGTGCAGATTGAAAATCAAAAGGCCATGTGCGATATGAACAATGAAATCACTGTCAGCCTCTTTAACGCATTGTTTTGGATTTAGAGCCCATCTTTTATCTCCCAAAAACCGCTGATAAACCAACTGAATTTTACCTGCCAACCAGAAAACGTCATTCAGACAAGCTTAAAATCTGACATCAACAGATTTTAGCAGTGAGAGTGACTTTCAAACGTACTTTTCAGGAGTTGGTGGAGACCAAATACAAGAGTGAGAATAATGACTCGACGGTAAATTCATCTTGTTGACAGAAACTTCATCCAGATGCTAACGTCTCAGTGCCTGCTGGATACGAAAACAACCAACAGTTTTCTAACACATTCATCATATCTTGAAGGTGCGTCAGATATTTGTGCAATCTTGCCGTAGATTTTAAGATGTACGCTGCCTTAAACTGTGGTATTTCAATAAAGCGCTGTGGCATTGCAGTGCAGTTGCTGAATGATTGATTTTTCTCTCTGGGTTTACTGTGATCATTACAGTTCCTTCATGTAAACTGTTGAGTTTCATGCTAATATACTGTCCATACTTGCAGCTCTTGACATTTTATTGTATCTAACAAAGTGCTGCTTGGTGGCTTTGGGCCAGATTTTCCCTTAAAAAACAGTAAACTTGTAGATACTAGCTCTCGCTGCCTGCAGACTTTAAAATTACTTTCTGCTGCTGCTGTTTGCCACATAGAGTGTGCAGTCGCAATAGTAATGGTCTGCAATGTAAGATTTCAATTTCCTCGGCACTAATTCAAATCTTGTTTATACAGCAGTTACAGATATCATCTCTTGGAAACATAATGAAACTCACAGACTAGTTCTCTGGTGCAACAACAACAAATATCACAAATGGACACGTCAAAAACATCAATGTGTCACAGCTGAAAAGTGAAGGTGTTTGCTTTTTGCCATTCTTGGGCGAGATGTTAATCCCAAACAGAAGCATTGTCTAGGCATAGTCCATTTCTACAAATCAAGTAGATCATTTCCAGGACTGTTTTATAGCATATTAACATGTATTTTGTATAAACTGCATTAAAATTTTAATTCAAGTAAAAGAAGGTAGACTTTTTTTGTTGTTACTTAATTGAATAAACTAAAAGAAAGAGTAATGTTTCAGTAAATAAAAACATATTGGTCATTCCAGTCTTTTCTTTCCATATGCAAATCACAGGACACAGATAAAGATGTCTACAGTATAATCACTTCTAAAGACAAGAATACTTCCCATCTACCTGGTTCCTTGATGTCCAAAATAACAAAAAGAGAAAAGCTGTATGAAGGAATCAACAACCTAAGGCAGAATGTAAACTTCATATTATACAGGATACATGTCTTTACTCTCAAAGATCTGCTCAAGAAGTAGAGCTAAAGTGGTTATAAACATGCATTTCCTGCGACAGAGTGAACAACACAGGGCCTACGGCAACAAAACAAGTAATGTCTGACAAATTCATCCTCTGCTTCAGTTTTGCCATGATGGATTATACCTCCCAGGAACGTGACGTGTCTGTGAGTTTCTTTAGAAGTAATTAATGAAGGGACCGCGGTCTGTTTTTTCCAATGAGAAGATATTTATGCCTTCCTAGACCTAGAAAGGACCAGTGATTGGCTATGGAGCTGAGTGGAAAATGGAGAACTGAAACTGAAGGGACAGTAAAGACATCTCCTTAGGTAATAAAGTAATCTCCATTAGTTTATTGAGGATGGCTAAAAAGCATGACACCATGGAAACAAGCATTGTCTTATTTAGACAGTGCAAGAGAATCTGTAAACTGGAAAAGCTCTGTAACAATCAGTCATGAGTGGAATATTCCTGTGCCACAGTGTCTGTGTTTCTTGCCATATACCAGAGCTGATTTCCATGAAAACATTGCCCTAAGTTCCACTGTAGTTATAGTATCTTGTGAGATACACGACCACCTAATGCAAGTCTATTTATCTGATTGGACTATTTCTCGCTTTATCTCCCATAACTTCTGATAACAACAGAGAGACATCAGCAGGTTATTTACTGTAAGCAGTAATGACTTCGTCTATACTTTAGATTGCAGCCATTGCTCTTGCTTCACAGAGAAATTCAGTTTCAGTTTCCAAAATCTATGGCCTTTGATGCTGAACCAAAGTACTCCTCTGATGCTTGAGAAATTGACTCTGTGGCCCGATAAGAACTCTGAGTCTAAGTAAACATTATATCATGGCACCGCAATTCAAAATGCTCTCTCAACCACTGAAAGCTCTGCTGGATGCTCCAGCATCCACCGTTTTCATCTTCTCTGTTTATCACTTTGACAGCATAGATTAAGGGATGGGACAAACATTTGTTTTGTTGGACTATGGAACACAGCGGTAATGGTGCACTGACACAGAAGATTTGTTCAAAGGGCACAGGAAGAAATTATATTCCAATTTCCAAAACAGAAATCCAAAGGTCATATTTGCCATTAAAGTGATATTTCATTGTTGCTCATCAAAGTGCTCCCTTGATTTAAAGTTTCAGCTGTTCCTCTGCAGTCACTATACATTAGCGCAGAGGTTCCACTGTCAGTGCATTTTCCATTTCTTTACTCCAGTTTTTAAAGCCCAACCAGAAGAAAAAGCAAGAGAATGAGCCAAAGATCTCCAGGGCCCGAGAACACTACAGTAGATCCACGGTGTTAATTAGTGCAAAAGGTGGAGATTCTCTCTTCATTACCTCATCTTAAGGACATGTCTTAATTAGGGACCATGCGTCAAATTGGCTTGTAAATTGGTAATAAAACTGTATTTTTCTAGATTAGATTAGACACCTTATTGTCATTGTACATACAATAACATTCTGTTTGGTACTTCTCAGCATACAGAAGTGTCATAAAGAAATGCAGAAGACCTGGACCTGGATGTAATCAACAGTAGGTGAACTTCCAGAAATATATTTTATGTGTATTTTAAAGTTTTTTGTGATCTATATGTAACTTTTACCTGTGTCACATGGAAACCTGAACTTTAGAAATAAATCATATTTGCATATTTTTCAATGAGGGTGAAGGTCAATTGAACAATTGTTGTGTGTTAAGTGAAAAAAACATCAAAGTCCGAAGAAGAAGAATTTTTACTATGTCTTATAAACTGACCTTGGTGTAATAAGACTATATTGGGAATATTTTTGGCAGTATTTTCATGTTATCAAAGGTCGAGGGGAAAATCAACTTTTGCTTTATGTATTATTCTGTAACAAGATGAATGTGTAAAAGTAATAACTACGCTCCTCAAACACAGAGAAGTGAAAGTAGTGTTAATTTTTAAAACTAGAAGTAGTTCAAAATAATCCTTAAGTAAATTACTTGAGGAAACTGAAAGTGAAAGGACGACAATCACATTTTAGTCTCGATTAACAGGAGAATTTGGAAGCACATTCAGGACAGAAATCCTGTAGACTGTATGTGAACTACATTTAGATTTAACACACAACGGTACACCTTCCTTAGAGACAACTGAGAGGTGAATGTCAGCATGTAAGGCTTAAACACTGGCTTAGATAAGGCTAAGTAAATGCAATAACGTAAAAAATATAGAAGAAGAAAATAAAATCCCTTAGAGCTGAGAAGAAGAGGAACCTTTACCTAAAGCTCATATTCACTTTAATAACACTAATAAAGAAAATGCTCCCCTGCTGCCTTCTCTCCTCTGAATCCACTGCACTGATTAATGATCCCCAATGCTCTGACTAATACAGTTTATTCTTTCATTAAGCTACAACAAACTTTGGTCCTCACTGGGAACTGTAACAGTCTCCGTTATGGATTAGGTCATTACTGCTAAAATAAACTGCCCCTGTTTTGCCAACTTCCAGTCATAGAGGCCCAGCTAAATAAACGGGGCGCTCTGTTGTGGGTGACGGGGCTCCTGTGGCTACTAATATGATTTAGTGAATGCATGTGGGAAAAGACGCATTAACAAGAAAATAACAGAAACCCACGTTGATTAAATAGCCATAATTATACAAAAGTAATTGAAAACACTTTTTGTGTGAAATTTGAGTCTGAATTATTTGTGTGTAAGTTGTTAGTGTTCAGACTTATCTGGAGGTATTACCGCTTTGGCAGTTCCATTTTCCTTCATGAGCAATGTAAATATTTACAGATGCAATTATGGGCATAAAAATAAACAATAGCCATGCCTGATTATTTTACAGAATAAAATATTCAGGTCATAAAGCACAAGATCTCAGTCTAATCAACAAACTAAACACTGCAAATGAGGACTCAAACACTAATACTGCTACTGCTGGACACCATCTAGTGGAGGCTTTTAAAACTGCAACAACAGGCCAGTTAAGTTGTGGAAACCTGGGGCCTGCATCACGAAGCCAGTTCACCAGACCCAGCACGTCTTACCGTTACCTGGTTCGACAAAACCTAACAATCGCAGCCACGCGAAGGTGGTTATCGACTCGTTCTGTCAACCCAGGATTTCAGACTCTAGTTTTGAAGGGCGGAGCTGGCACCGGATAACCAATCACAAACACAGACAGGGCTAGAGTCTAGAGCCACTCATTTCTCAGTGGAAGAACAGACTATAATTTTAGACAGTTCAAAAACCATAATGAAGGAAAGCTGGAAACAAACTGCACTGTGTGAATGTGTGAGTTAATATTCTGATCAATATCACATGGTAAATCAATGTGGTGCTTAGATGTATTCTTATGGCGTGTAAGACAATTGAGTTTTATTCTTTAAGCTGTAACCCTGCTGTTAAACAGTCTAAGAATATGTCCAGATCAAGCATAAAAACTCAATTCAAACCAGTAGGGACTGTCGGCTTTCTGTCAAATCTTCAGAGGTCAACAACTACATGGCTTTAGTGCTTTAAACAGTCTCTGTTTTAAGATTACAGTATATAAAGGGTTTACACGGTCTGTATAGCGCTTTCTTTGCTCACAGACCCTCTCACTATCCACGCTGAGTGTAGTTTTTTTCCCTCTTTAATCCTCACACCATGGTCTGATGGATCTTCTGGAAGAATTGGTTGGTCAGTTGCGGTCAGTAGGCTGTGCTTTTATGCGTTTTGATCCACCGTCTGCTCTGGAGTAGGCAAGGTTTGCAGGATAAGTTACCATGGAGATTGACCTCCTTTGTGATACTGAAAACCCAGAGTCAAACCAGAAGTTACCCTGAACCTCTTAATCCTGCTTTGTGATACAGTGCAGGCCCCTGAGCAAAGTCAACATGTTTACAGAGATATTATTTCCTTAAAGGTGAAATGAAGATGAGAAAAAAAGGAAATTGAGCTTGTTTCAGATTGACTGATTGAGTTTATTGCCTTTAAAGGGCTTTTTGTTGTGGAATTTTGAATAAACCACAGGCAGTCAAAGCAAGATTTCAAGCTTTTCCTACAACAGCAATATAACTCTTTGGTATCATGTAGTAACCCTCTTCTTGCAAACTACCTCTACAATTTGATGAGATCACCTCATTTTTGCCTTTGAACAAGAATATTTTCCAGGTGGTGGACTAGATAAAACAAATTGGGCTTTTTTGGCCACATGATGCTGACAAATTGGTGGGTTTACTGTTTGAGCCAGCACAAATAAAAAGCACTAGCCAATGAGAACAAATGCCCATACAAATTGAGGCCAGCTGACTTACTCATGGCACGTCTCAAAGTGAAAAACATCAACAGTCCTTCTTGTTGGTCCAGTAATCACTGAAAACTCAAGACGTAAGCTGCATTTTTGGAGTTTACGAGGTGGATGGGAAATCTTTTTAGCTAGAGTACTGATGGTTATGGGTTACCTTCTGGAGCTGATTTTTTGTATTAAAGGAGCTATATGTGGTATTTCCACTTTAAAATATTCAAAAAAGTTCTGACATTATGTCAAAGATGTCAATATAAAGTGAATTTTTTCACAGCCACGGGCCGATGTGCCACTGTGGATGTATACGGCCACTAGAGGGAGTAGTGAGTCACTCTGCCGGTCTCCCAGGGCGATGAAAACTAACACAGAGGTGGCCAGAAAGTGACGAGTTGAGGTGAGAACCTTAAGAAACAACTTTCATAATCAAAAACCGTGACAAAGTAATAAAAAATAGACACAGTTCTAAAGTAAAAGAATAAAATTTGATGCTGAAATGTCAGCGTTTCTTCTCCATTGGTGAGTTGGATTCTGAAGCTTATGAAGGTATAAAGTTACTATGTTATGTCATTATCTTGCTGCTGTTTGTCGATCCACGGTTCAGACTAACCTGTGACAGTTCTGACCGTTTTCTGTCTAAAAACAGAGCTATATTGTAAACTATCGGCTGATGCAGCACGTGAAGATTATAAGACAATAAAGAAGTGTGTAAACAACGAGCTTCACACTCAGTGGGTGATACAGTCTGTGGAGACGTAGCATTAATTTGTTGGTGGTTTGGTAGCCACGGTAGCACGACTTCCCCCTGCCTCTGATAGTTTGGAAGATCAGTACTACATATAACCCCTTTAAGCTGTAGTAAATCTGGCATCTGTGGCTGCCTGGCAATATTCTATTTTATTTCCCAACTCTTGGACCTATCAACAAAAAGTCGTAATGTGGGTACCTATAGACTCTAGTACCTGTCTCAACTTTGGAGTGGTCGGTCCTCTCGGTCACTTTCTCCTGGCTGATGAGGTAATCGACGATCCGCACGCCGATTGGTGGCTCGGTATGGTTCCACTCCATGATGACCAATGAGCTGCTTGGCTCGTAAGTGTAAGACAGCTTCAGCCTGTCAACACAAAGACAGAGACACAAAACCACACCACAGAGCGAAAAATGTTGTCAACAAACTGCTCTCATTACTGTAATTGACAGCTAACATTATTCCTCATGTTCCACAAAACTGCAACCCAGTGAAAACATCTTCTGAGGTGCCACAAACACATCTGTCAGCAAGGAATAAAGCCATTTATCCACAAATGTCTAACTTGACTCGCTATAGAACATTTGTCTGCTGCTATGTGTCACTGAGACTTCACGCATACACCGATTTTCATGCTAACAGATCAATACAGTGGCTCACAGCATTGATTAACACACCCAAACCAGATGGGGGGAATGTGCTCAGTGATTGCTGTAATGTTTGGTCACAATGAAGTTCTCCCAGCAGGAGATGTTGTTGTGCCAGTGAAATGATTGATGGTATTTTCTGCAACCCATTTGAGATTGATGTGTTTTTGGAGGAGGTAATGTTATTCAAAGTTACTAACCTAGGCTGAGGAAGTGGGGCGCAGGTGGGCAGTCCGTCTGTTCCAAATGCACTGGAATCGCACCGACACCAGTCATCGATAACATCACCCTTTCCTGAGCACCACAACATGCTCATCATCGCCTCCTGAAGAGCCTACGGAGAGAGAAAAACAAAAAACACATGCAGAGGAGAGAAAATGCAACAGTAATGTCAGTAAGTTTGACTTTATTTTCTCTCATCTACTGAAAATAAACATTACACATTTAACCTCAAACGCTTTCATTCCTTTAACTCGGCAATGAATGCATGTTTCATTACACCTGTCAAAATGTATTGTCACAGCATGAAATGTTTTAAATGCTCTAAATCAACATGTGGGGATGGGTTTCTTGACAGGACAAAATACTATTATTATTATTATGAGTGTAAATATTAATCAGTGGATTAGAAAAGGAATAAAAGCACCGGAGACATGGCTACATCATGACCTCATTAACTGGTCTGAAAGGTTGGCTGGCTGAATTCACTAGAATTTACTCAATTTTATGTGTCTGTTGTCAGATAGATGAATGAGTATGAAATAGTCAATATTCAAATAACTGTCGACTGCTTCCTATTGATTACTGAACGGTATCTTTGGTTGAAATGCTCATTTTAAAACAGTATTCCTGTTGAAGCTGCAGGAGCCAGAAATCAGGGGACAAAAAATACACACCTTCCTTCTGCAGCTCTCTCCACTCTGTCCAAATCAAAAGACTAAATACAAAGATAGATGACCTGACGCTGTTTTACACTGCTATGGAAAAGTGAAGACACTTTTCCAAGCTTCCAAGAGTAGAGCAGTAGAGTCGCATCTGATGGAATCTTAACAGCGATCGGTGATCACATATTTAACCCCTTGCTTCTCTGAAAACACCTGTTGAAGTCTTATGTCTCAGGGTAGGCGAGGAGGCGCAGAAGTCTCAT
>JAPQRN010000010.1:303041-320254 GCA_037367275.1 Coranthus polyacanthus
CCATGTAATCATTTTTAAACATATTTTATTTATTAAGTAACTGCTAATTAGGTAAAATGTGATGGTTTGGTTAGGCCAAACTATATAGTCTCTCTCCAGTGGTTTTGTCAGAAAAACACAAGGAAGCTATGAAAATTTGAAACATTTTTGAATATTTTGCTATTGTTGTTGTGGCCTAAAACTATTCTTACATTGTCCATCTGTTAAAAAACATATGCAGCCTGTTCATCAACCAAAATGTGTCATAAGCTACATTGGAGCCTGGTGCCTTTTTTGCCAAACTCAATTTGCATTTAGTTAGTCTGTTTCTACGTAAGCCCACACATGCCAGTGGACTTTTTCTCCATTACACAATTTATCGGTTTTGTGTTTTATATTTTTTCGCGGCTCCAAGCAGATTTTTCTTTTCTCTTCTGGGTCAAAATGGCTCTTTAGATTGCAATGGTTGCAGCGCTCTGGGTCAGGTTAAGTATTTCGGGCAGATCTGCAGGAAATTAGTGTAAATCAAACACAACATGTGTATATGTGTGTGTGAGCATGACTGGACCACGAGCAGATTCGGCTTTTAACGGTGTTTAACTGTGACGGTGGGAGAAACTGGTTTGAAATAAAGAGACAAGGAAGTGAAATCCAGGTGTGTCTACGTATTTGTGCCCAAAATATTTGTATTCACAGACCAGTGCATTTAAACGTTGCCAAAGACGTCAAGGTCCTTGTTCTATTGACCAGCCAAACTAATCTATCTTTGTCAAACTGGCTCACTTCCAGCTAATCAGCTCTCATCATTCTGTCTTCACTTGTCAGGCCCTGGCAGATGGAAATTAAATGTGGCAGTTATATTAGGACAGCTGGGAGCCTTTTAGGGCAAAGAAGATTGGCACTGATTAGTTCAGTTTAGGTTTGGTTTAGTTCACCAGCGTTCAGTGTCAGCTGAGACCGTGGGGAAATATTAAAAAGGATGAGTGGCCTTGCCTGAAAACACCTGATAACAAAACATGGTATTTTATTGAATCAAACTTTCCACCCTCCACTTCAGATATTTTCATTTTGAATCCGTAGGATGATGGATATGTTGTGGACTTAAAGGAGAAGTGGTGCATTTATTTTCTTGAAAATTAAAAGTTTATCTCACAAGAAACTGGTGTGACCGGTGGCGAGTGCGGCTCGCGTTCGGCTAAAGCAGCTCGTACCCGTACTTTCTACTTCTGATAACCACAGAAATTAGAACTGGCTTCTCTCCTCAAACGTAAAATTCACCACCGCTTCTACCAGCTGCTTTAGGTGACAGTTGACTTTTCTCTTGCATATTATCCTCTGCTAAACTCTGCCTCTACATTCACTGGTTTGTGCAGTTTGTCTTATAAAGTTGTTGCCTGTTCTCAGTAACGTTCTGTATATTCTTTTGCTACCTTGTGTTTAAAGGTGAATTTCCTTCTAATGTTAATTTGGACAACAGATTTAGATTCAATTTACTGTCACTGCATAAGTACAAATACTCAATGAAAAAAAAAACAATTTAACATCAATCCAAAGTGCACAGTAAAGTGCAAATAAAGAAAAAGTAATCGGTACTATGGTAAAAAAAAGTGTTAATAGTTAAATATTGATTTATACAAATATACAAACAAAAAAGAACCTCTATTTATTAACCTCTATTAAAAACTAAGAAGGGGTTTATACCATGAGCAGTATGTGTTAATGTAAAACCTGTTCAATCACAGAGAAAAAGGCTCCTCCTGTAAGGTCCCTCTCTTCGGTCACATGCTGTTTTCATCGCACAGTTTGAATGATTAAAAGAAGGAGTAATGATTAACAAATGAGTAACAGAAACACTGGAATTAAGAAAACACCTGTCGAGTATCACAAAAAAGTGTTTCCATTAAAGCTGCAGGAGCTGAAATCAGGGGGAAAAAAATGCCAACATTTGAGAATACCCACTTTCTTTGAGCGGCTCTCTCGCTTCTCGGTCCAAATCAAAAGAATAAATACAAACATACAGATGATCTAACACGTCCACAGAGTCCACAGAAGTGGGTAGATTTGTTGTTTCACCTCAGACCATTGGACTTTCAATATGCTGAAAGGTAATTATGGAAGTTTTGCTCAACGGTGCCAAAAAACGATCAAGCACTGCAGCTTTAAGCGAGTCATGTGATCTCATCTGGCGTGCAGCGTGGCTTCTCATCTCAGAAAATATGGCAGACTTCATCTGGGTGGATAATGAGATGGAGATCTTCTTGTAGTTAGAGACAGAGCAGTTGATGCAATTGAAATGAAAGTGCCAAGAGTGGTCAGCTCTTGGAAAGCTGCCCTCTCGTCTGCATTTTTACTGCTTTTACTGCATCACCGCTGCGATTTCACAGCCACTGCTCTTTTCACTCAGGTTCTTATCGTCAGCTTCACGTCTCATTTGGATAATACAGAGTAACTAGTGATGGACTGGGTGACTGCTGCATGTGTCTTATTTGTTCACTGCACAAATAAAGTCCCTTGTGGATAATAAAACAACTTGATTTGATTTCTTGGGATGAAAATTTCCATCCATTTAAACTGCAGCGGAGAAACACACACTTTAATGCCTAATATAATCATGTTGCTTTACAGTGATTTGAATTTCTTACCATTTCATGTGATGAAGTTGGATTCAAGTAAATGTTCATGTGATAATCATGACCTGTCGGATTCTAAATGATCACAGCCGGAGTAAGCCGGTTTACCTTTGAATAACCCATCAGGCGCGTCAACACTGTAACGCCATTATTCCTTCTCTCCCGTCTCGTATCTCTACGGATTGACTGTTCTACATGTGCTGTATTTTTGTGTCACACAAACGAAAACAAGAGAGCATCGTGATCTCCTTTGACAACACATTGAACTTCACTTAACATCCGTTTGTCATGCTCATCCTCTCTTTGTCTCTTTTTTTTTTTTTTGCAGCATCCACTATTTTTATTCCTTGTTCCGCCTTCACGGCACAAAAAAAACAAAACAAAAAAAAGAAAAAAGTAAACCCTTTTTTTTTTCACGATGCAAATACCTGTGTGGTAGGAGAGAGGGAGGAAAGCTGTAATATAATATTGCTTCTCTGCACCTCGATTCTAAAACAAGAAAACCAATCTCTCTCCTCTCACATTATCTGACAGTTCTCTGCTTTCTGCATTCCTCTCCGAACCTCTCTTTCACACGCTTTCTCATTCCTCCCCTTTTTTCTTCTGTCAGTCTTTACTTTTCTTTTACAGGTGCATTCACGCATCTAAACTGCTGTCATATCACACACACACACACACACACCAGTCTGATTTTTAGGGAAGTCAGCTGTATATTGCTTTGAGGAAAATAAATCTGCACAAAGGCAGCTACACACGCATTCCTGTAATACTCATACAGTGAAACCATGTTTGACAGACTTCGATGCCTCGCGCAGGAAAATGATGACAAGACAAAATACAAAAAAAGAACCTCTGTCTTTGCTATCTTCCTCCTCCAATTTGCCCTTCAGGAAATGCAATTTTGGATCCAATTTTTGCTGGACACCACCTAATTTGATCTTTTTCTGGTGATTGGAGAGGGGAACAGACTATTTTTTTTTTGTGCGCCTATTTGTGTGAGAGCGATAGACTGGCCGTTATGCTTGTGTAAACATTTTAAAGTGCAGATTTTGGTCAGCCTTTGCTTTATTCAGGCACTGATTTGCATAGAATCATAGCTTACACACACTGAAATCTCCACAAATATGAATTCTGTGCTCTCTTTTTATATTAAATGCACATTTGAAGGCTTAAATGATGTCATCTAAAACCACATGACACTTAAAATATCAAACCTACGGAGAATGATCATCACTGCAGCTCCTCGGCTTTTAGTTCTCATTTAACTAATATGTTTAAATGTTGAAGCCCATGCATTGTGCTCTCATCCACCCTGTTCTTTTCAGAGCTCTGATACAGTAACTGTACATTTCTCAACAAAATGGAAGCCAGACAAGGTTGGCAGCCAAGTACAGTAGGGAAGACTGTATGTCTGTTGTGTTTTAAGCTTCTAGAGTTCTTAAAGAAAGATTTAGGATTATGCTGTCAGCTCAAAGCTTAGGTTCAGGTTTACAGCTTATATTGGATTGGGGCAAGTGTAAAGCTATTGTTGCTTTGTGCTAGAATTAATATAGGAGGCATTATTGTTGAGTCTCTAGTGGTAATAAAGGTTAACTTGGGCAAATGTTTCTATGAAATGTACATGGGACAATGATATGACGCTAATATTTTTGTGTCTTTGTGGTTTAGGTAAAAAAAAGTTACTTTCATACATTCTTTTTTTCAGGACTTTGCCTAAAATTTCTGTTTCACATCAATTTTGAGAGAACGTTTGGTGTTGTGTAACCGTAAAATGGTGAGATTCTCAATAATGATCTAGTGGTGTTGTAGTCGAGTCCATCTAAACTGAGACCAAGTCATGACCAAGACCAGGAAGAGGCCAAGAATTTGAAGGGTCAAGACCAGACTAAACACACGGCTAGCGCATTACGGCTACCGAGTTTTTCAAATGTTCCAGATTGATATGGTATGAGGGGTGAGATGATTCCTGTTGCCAGCGAGTAGCAGAAGGAGGCAGCCTGTGGAAAACCAAAACAAGAACTGGCAAACGATTTCACAAAAACACCTAAAATAAAAAGCACCAGAAATTTAGTGATATCCCTACAGCTGTGTTCTTGAAATTTGTCTGAGACCAAAACAAGACAAGAGGAAAAAATGCACTTGAGATCTTCAAAACCAGCCTCGAGCACAACAACACTATTATCTAGTTTGGCATAATCTTACATTAGAGCTATTTAATAGTAAAGAAAACTAATGGAAGTCAATTTAACAAGGTGGTTTAATATTTCTCATTATTTTGTGGTTACTCCATCTGACATTTCAGGTGCATTCACTCTCACCTTTGGTTAAAATATAGTGTGAGTGTCATTTTAAATGGCACGAATCCAACATAAATGTCTCATCTTGCAGACTCTTGTCACCGACCCTCATACATGGCCTGAAAAGCAGCCTTTAATACTAACCGTGAACTCACTGTCTCACCGAGACGCCTCGCGACAGGAAACTCCTTCAGCATCTTTAGTTTGAGTGCATGTACAATTCATGTTATTAATAAAAAGGTATGTGTGTGTTCATCAGTATAAAGCTGGAGATTTGACACTGCTTTGACCCACGGTGTACCCGGCGAATGACTCATCATCTCCACAGCACACAACAGATGGAGCTCAGAGCTATTCACATTCATATAATACCTCTCATCCAACCCCTTCCTCCCACTCTTTCCAGAGACAGAATTTCTGTTATTCCGCCACTGACTGACTGGAGTCAAATCTCCTGTTTACAAAAACATACTTTCAAGAATAAAAATGAGGATGAGTAAGCGAAAGAAGGACTAAATGAGAGAATAAGTGAATAAAGGATAAATGAGCTAGTTAAGTGTGTAATCTTAACGGTTTTCATTAATACATAACCGCATTTTGGGGTGAGAGTCTTCATTTCCTCTCTCATGCAGCTTTGTGGATCTCCTCCATTAAATTGCCTTTCATCAGACCTCTTTGTGAAATGGTGACTCATTAAATCATCATTCATCTGCACGATCAAAGAGCCATGATTTTAGCCCCTGACACCATCGGCTTCTTTTTTTTTTCTTTCCCTAACAGGGGCTTTTAAACTAAACGCCTGACGTGACACTTCAGTACTCCTGCTTTTCCCAGCAGGAACCCATTCCTCCTATCCTCCTCCATCCTGTCTGGAGTAACATCATGTGCTACACACTGGCTTAAGCATCTGAGAAGTACCCACTTTTAGCCACTAGATGATGCTAGTACATCACTGACATGGCAGCGAGTTTTAGAATAAGCATCTGTCAATGTACATGCTCCACTGTTGGGCAGACAAAAGCAGGGCAAATCATATC
The DNA here is from genome assembly GCA_037367275.1 of Coranthus polyacanthus. Classification (NCBI taxonomy): domain Eukaryota; kingdom Metazoa; phylum Chordata; class Actinopteri; order Kurtiformes; family Apogonidae; genus Coranthus; species Coranthus polyacanthus. The sequence goes on from JAPQRN010000010.1 coordinate 308,985, forward strand.
TAACCTTTTAAACGTGCTTGGCCGTGATGAACATAATGTGGTTATGAAATGTGATCATTAGCTCCTAGTGATCTGAGGACGTTGAAAACCAAAAGCAGGCACAGCAGCTTAGTAAATGAGAGAGCAGCGAGATGGAAAAGTGCATTAAAAAGAGAGAGGAGTTTTGGAGGGATCACGCCTATTGTATGTAGAGGAGAAGAAAAAATGATAAGCAGAATTAGAGGCGGCAAAGCGGAAACTGAACGAGACACAGATAAACAATAGTCAGGGTACGCCGCGTGTCTCAATGCGATATATTCTGAACTCCAAACCTCCAAAATGCAGTACATCAGAGTGCTTAAACAAATCTTTTCAGATGTGCTGTGCAGTTTTTTTCTCAGTGTGTGTGCCTGGGTGGGCGGGCGGGTGCGTGCGTTTGAAGCGACGCCTTCCCTGGCAGCCACATGCAGCTTGTACCTGATAATCCACGGCAGCATCCAGTATCCAGCTAAAGCGAATTGTAAATAAAAAGTGTGCATCTCTCGCTCGGCCGCAAAGCCACGCTGAGATTCAGTATGATTGCTTCTGCTTTGACGAGATGAGGAAGAAGACGAGGGAGAGGGAAAAGCAGAGGGGAGGCGTTCGTTTGTGTGTGTGAGGGGGAGGGCTGGAACGAATGTGAATTTGTATGTTTTTGTGCAACAGAGAGATGCTGGAATGACTGACAGGAAAAACAGAAACCTCTCTTTGTGAGTGCACTGTGTGTGAATATGCATTAGTGCGTTCATGCTGCGCAGCGTAACACTCGAACACCCCGGTGAATCCAAATCAGCAGCAAAATCAGCCACTTCAACGCAGCAATGACAATCAACTCACAACCCCGCAAGAGGAATATATTCGATTTATTTATGAAGAAATGTACGCAGCCGTATAGAATTTACCCGATAATTTCAGAAGTTGACGAGAGGGGGAAAAGCAAGTCTGCAATTTGAAAAAAAAAAAACAACTCCACTACGATGAGGCAGGTCATCACTGGCCCGAAGGCCTGGGTTCGACGCCTGCGTTGCCCTTGCTACTGAAGTATCCTCAAGCAAGGCATCAAAACTGTGCTTCTAAATGGCTAAAATGCACCTCAATCAGAGGACAAAACACATTTCCCTGTCGAATCAATCCACAAATTGCTAATTTACTGTTAGAACAGTTCATTAAGCCAGAATTTATCACTTACCGCACATTAAGGGGTCTATAATGTGGAAAAAATATAACGGTGAAAACAAATGATAGTAATTTGTGTAATCATTTACTGGTAATTACTAATCTGTTTACTGGTAAAGAATGGATACTTAGCATTAAAAAGCAGTTATCATAACTCAGTTTGCAAATCTTTCCTGCTTTGTCATTTTAGAACCATACTATAAGAAGACATTGATCATATAAGTCATTTGACTGTGAATGAATGCGCTACTATTGTGTTTCCTAAAACACATCAGTAAAATACATGCATATTTCAATGCTTCGACAAGTAAACAAATTATTTAATTACAGGCCGTGGTGCGGTACAATACTCTTTGTCGGGTGTTTTCAGTTGTATCCATCAGGACTGTTTACGAGGATGCGCAGTGTGTGAACGGTGCTGACTGATGCGTCTCGCGCCATCAGGAGATACACAGCGTTTTGCTGCAGGCCAGATATGCTAAATGACCCTCTGAGCCCAGTGTTGCTCCACCTGAGCTGGTAGTGCAACAATGCTCACACTGAGAAATGATGCGGTTTGTCAGATCCGGTTCGTGTTTGGACGAAAATAAAATCATTTTAAGGGATATTTTTTCTGAACTAGCTTCAATGGGACCAAATATTACAGCAGTTATATATTGTTTTGTTAAACTAGATTGTTCTTCTGCAAGCTTTTCTCAGTAGTTTGTAGTAGGTGGATTTTAGGTGGAAAAATAAGGTTTAAAAGAAATCCAATTTAAGGTGGTCTGTTTAGGCGGCCACGTCAAACTAAAAGTATTTCTAGGTTTTCAATATGCATCTTAATGAGAAAGAGTTTAATGAGGGGCTGTTTAAATCTAAAGAGAGAGACGTCTACCATGATGGCTCTAATGAGGACCAAAAACTGTTAGTTTTGAAAATAAAATTAGTTTTTAAACTGCTCTTTTATACCGTTTTATGTGAAAATGATTTGGCACCTGAAGCAACACGAAAGAGAATCAGAAGATTCTGCTTCGACAGCCAGGCAATTGCAGAAAATATACATAATTCACCTCCACAAACCATATTTCAACACTGTTGCTGTATGAATTCTGTTGCTTTGAGTACAGCTTTCCATATAAGAGGTCTGTTTTTCCACCCAACTGGCATCCACGTATAAACAAGCCGCAACATGAATTTGTGAATATAACGTTTCGAAGATAAGCAAGCATTCAAAATTCCTTCCTGATTTCAGCATTTTCTATATTCTCTGTCAGATAAAGATGAGAAATGTCTGTGTGATTCATAGGAAAGTGGTGTCGTTCCTTAAATGGAGACTTATTGGACACTCTTAGATTGTATTGCTTTTTTGCTGTCAGACATATTTCTATACACCTGCTTTAATGGTTACTTCCATATTAAAAAGCTGCAAAGAAACATCAAAAATTATGAAAAAACGTACCACTGAATATTTTGCTAAATTTGCCAAGGTGTGAGATTTGGCTTATTGATAGAAAGAAGTTGTAATAAAGGCTGACGGAAAAGATTTTTCAAATAAATCTCCAGTGTGCTTTTGAGCTCAGTTTTTGGCATGCATGCATGAATAGATTTCAGAAAAAATAAATCTATTCCCTAGTCTCAACCATGGATCAACGGATAGAGAAGATGGAAATATCAAGGCCCACATCATAGTCAGGAGGCTACACAACCTAAACGTCTCGGAAAGTTCACCGTTGCTTTAATGCAAACGCAGCCCTGTCCCCTTTTTACCTCTGCAGGCTTTCACAGTCAAACCTATGGCAGATGGAATCCTAATCCTGCTTCATTCAACCCACCTGCATAACCAGTGGTTATCTGCAGCAGCATCTGACAAGGCTCGCTAAGCCTTGATGGAAGCTTTATGTTAAAAGCAGTATGTGGCGCATGCCGGCTGTGAGCAGACGCTGTTTGTCTAAGTGCTGATTAGGACTGCTGACCGCGGCCTGACAGACCCATTAGTGACATCTCCATCACAGACGCTCAAGGCCAGCAACGATGTCCGTCTCTGCATGTTCTCTGTACGTGTTCATTAGCTTCACTCCACCATTAACCTCACACTTAGTCGGTCACTGTTTTTCTAGGTCTGCATCGACCTTTGGATGTGGTGTTCTCATGTACAGCATGGTGTTTTTGAGCTGATGCATGGAAACATCCTTTTCTTCTAGCAATTCACTTGCCCACGCATCTATGGGTAAGAGGAATAAGTAGAGTTCTCCAATATCCATTTAACACCACCGCAGAAATCCAAAATTAAAATAATAGCACTGAATAATAACCATTTTGGCACCGGCATCAACCTTCTTGAGATACGAGTGGTATTTTGTAAGAAGGTGGTTATAAAAACAGCCACAGTTGTCATAGGAACTGGCATCGGCAGAAAGAAAGTGAGCACTTTTAGAAGTTTTGTTCATCCTTCCTTGCCTTATAGTTAAACGTTATTGCTAGACAGAAGGTTGACTTTGTAAAATTATAGCTGGCCGCATTGTCAGGGTTAACACGGTGATTTTGAAGATGAGAAACATTCTGACGCAGAAACTCCACGTTGATTAAGTTGAGGTGCACGATCTAAAATCATTGTATGTGACATTGTTGTGTGTCAATACGCCCACACCCCATTGGAAAGAAACATTACATTTTCATCAGATAAACCTTGGAACATGTTTGCAAAGAAAAAGATTCCATTGGAAGGACTGTGCATTTTGTCCATTTAGTCTTTTAATGTCCAGTAAAACAGAGGGACTGGTTATTAAAAATGTTTTAATATTCATGTAGGCCCCTGACTATTGCTTCAAGACCAACTTGAACAACTGAATCTTTCCTTTCATGTCCATGAAAGAAACTCAATACATCTCTGTTATTCCCAACAGTACTTCAACTTGTCAGAATTGTTACACTTTAATGGCATTTATTCCCAGATTTAGACTCATTTAGACTCATCAACACTTTGTTCCATGAAATCCTGTCCTGAATCCAGTATCCTCCATAGTATTTAAGTCAGTACAAATACGCTTGTTTCTTTTCTAACCCCGCCCCTCGTTCTTGCTCTCATCTTCCTCTGCACCGTCTCTCTTTCTCTTCTCCATCTGCTGCCCAACCAACAACACACGCAGGGTTGTTGAGAGATTTTTAGCCAAGAGCGATATCTCAGAGTTTTTTAGTCCTGCATACTGGAAAAATCAGACCAACAAGCTCCTTTTTGTCTCGCGTACCTATGAAATGTTGTTGGCTATAACCCTGAGCAGCGTGAGGGCTGCTGGTACTAAAGGCTGGAGTAATGTACTGTAGCACAAATGTTTCTGAGCTGACAGGGGTGTGAAATCTGTTTCTGTTGCATCCCTGTGCGAAAGGAACCCTAGGAAGCTTTAATGAACCCGAGATCCAGGTGAGAGACAAGTGAATAAGGTCTAATGAAGTTAGGAACGGCTGGAGGTTGAAAAATAACACGGAGCATTACTACGAAAGGCCAGGTCTTCATCAGTGAAGAAGCTCCGCCTGAGACGCCTTGCGAGGCTGAATTTCTGTCGCCGGCTACAAAGGAACTGCTCTTTGACTGATGACATTTCTGCAGTTACTTTTAAACTCAGCATGGACTCCAGACTGTGTGTCTGCGTGTTTAATTCAGCACTTACATCTTTTACACCCTGTTTAGATTTTACATTCTGTTACTGCAGTTACACACGAATAAATGTCATTCCATAAAAAGGAGATGAACTAATTTGCCAGTCTGTGCCCACGTTGTTCCACATACAGTAACTTAAGTAAAAGACATTCAGTCCATAAGAAATGCATGTAGCGTATTTGGTTCTTCATTTTTTCTGAACAAATAAAGAGCACAGATTTTGAAATTCAGAGCCATTTTACAAAAGATCTGTGCCTCCCGTTTTCCCCAGGATTCTCTCGTATTTTACCCTCCTTTCCCGCTGTCCACACGTTTGAATATTTTCCTGTAAATCTCATGTAATTTTAAGTTACTTTATATGCGTGTTCATGAGGCTATCTGATGGGCCACATTCTCCTCCAGTAAAAGAAGACGAATATACAATATGCACCAGAGAACTGACTCCAAGTTGCTTTCACAATATTTACCTGATAATTACTTTTGTGTCGCAAATGTAAACAGGTTTGATTTAGGCTCCGGCCAGACTGTTCTATGGACTTGTATGATCGCTCTGAAGCATTTTGTCCTGAGGAGGAAAGAGTTGTCCTCAGAAGTTACAAGGCATCAATTGTTCTTTGTCACCGTTAACACAAAAGAGGCAAAAAAAGTTAGAAAAAAACCCTCAGCTGTATACTCGATTTAAAGGAAGAGAACGCACATAAAACCTGTGGTGGCTCTAAGGATGCACACAACACTGAATGCAAACGAGGTAAGTCTACAGGGCACCTTTAAAGCTGCACTAGTCAACATGTTTATTAATATACATTACGCTAAAGTGCTGTAATTGAGTGTAAGAAGAAAGCGGTGGCTGGTAATGATAAACCTACGGGGAACTGTCAGAGAACAACTGGCTTGAGGTAAGAGTGTTTTTCCATCTTTTCGTTCTTCAGTCATGAATGGTTTAACATGTAGAACACTGTGTCAGATAGCGTTTTCAATTAGGTTCCGTGTCCTCGTTATTGCAATGAAAATATTTCATATCGTGACGTTCAATGGTGATGATTTATTGAGATACGTTTTTCTTTTGGGTTTTATTTTGTTCCTGTTGTCAGCTAATACGCTAACATATGCTTCGATGCTTTGCTGTTTTAATTCATTTGACTCAAGTACATTTTAATGCTGATCAGACATTTCATCATTATAATAAAGTTTTTGCCATGTTCTCACCAAAAATGAGCAGAGTTTAAAACCACAAATAACCATCTGGTTTCTTCAACTTTCACTCACAACAAAAACTCAACCTTTAAACTTTAACTAAATAATGATCTGACATTTACTGTGATAATAATCAACTTCAATAAGCAACGTTTTTAACGCGATAACATTTTGCTGGGAGGTGTTTTGTTATACCTCTACTGGTATAATATCTATCCAATCAATTTGGCGATTATGACAAAAAAAACTGTTTTTAAATAACAACATTATGAAGGAAAAAGTTGTGACTGAAAATTCACACTGACATGTTTCGGCATCTTTCATTAAAGTCACAGACACGGCTCTGACGGTTTCTGAGACGATCTGTCGACGCTGAATTAACACATACGACAGTTGTTGAAAGAAATGTTTTCCCCACTTAACGCAATTCAAAATACATAATAAGACACCTTCTCTATAGTGAAAAAAAAAGTGAAAAAGCCAATGGCAGTGACAACTTTTACATGTCGACGACAATTTTGGGATTAGTCTGACGCATCACCGCAGACGGCGCAGCCTCGATTTTTGATTTTAAAAAATCATTCCTTTCCTATCGGAGTACAACCTCAGGGCTATCACCTTGGACATGCTTACTACAGTTACTGCCTCCTGGAGGTTTTTTATTTATTTTCCTCAAAGGCTATCCATTGCACTTGCATGGGACACACATAGCCTCACGGGAGAAAAAGAAATTCACCAATGAAAGGTAAGGACCATAAAGGTCGACGATGCCGCGGGGGATTTCTTTTTTTTTTTTTTCCGCACCAATAAAGATCAATTCGAGCGTCTGAGGCTGTTGGTAATAAGATATAAGATGGTTGTAGGGGGACTTGTCTGCCAAAAATCTATAGCAGAGGCCATCCATTTCAGTCTGCCAGCTGGGAGTTACAGCGAAGACTCAACACCACAGCGTTCACACACACACACGCTGTAATAAAATGGTTTACACCTGGTACTAGTTTCTCTGGGATCTTGCAGTGTGGAGCTCGGTATTGGAATATTTTTCTTTTAAACCTTTTTTGCACATCTACATATTTACGCTCTCTGTTATTCTGCTGTGGGAGGCCAGGTGCATTTGGGGCTCGGGCCTTATCTCTCCAAATGAGACTGGCAGCTGGCATTTTCCCTCGCACAGAGATTACAGAAGGCGAGGGAGGGAAAGTTTTCTTCGCACTACTTTTATCGGACACGGCGCTGACCTTCACAGCGGGGTCTAACACTGCTCTAAACTCTCGCCTCGTCCAAACAAGCCAAAGGAGAAATTGAAAAACGGAGAAAGAAAAGTCGTGTGAAAGGCATCTGAAACTTTTGGCACGCTTAAAAGAAATCATCCGCATATCAACCGCCCCGTGTTAATCTTAGAGCAACTCAGAATACAGCCAGCTCAAATGTCAAACAATTGGTTGCTGGGAATGGGTGCCAATAGATGTGATAGCGTGAGTAAATAGAATCGCGGGGGTGAAGAAAAAAGAAAAAAAAAAAAAAAGAGTGGAGGAAAGAGGTTGAATATATTGAATTATCGAGTGCGTCGCCTCCTGGTTTTCACTGTGAAAACCTCAGTAAAGTTCACAGCAGTGAGAGAGGAGAATCACTTTTATCCGGGCTGTGTTTCAATCACTTTTCATTACCGAGGCTCAGAAACAGAGCCTCGCTGAAGGCTGTTGACAAGCTATAGGATTTAACATAAAATCTCTCGCTGTGTAGGTAGAATCAAAGCTATGAGAAAACACACCTCCCGGGGGAGCTCACTTCTACCACAATTATCCTCTAACAGCTCCTGTCACCTCACATATTGTACATATTCAGAATAATGGATTCACAGCCTGCCACTATTAATTTGTGCAAAGCTGGTGTACGGCAAGTCGAATCAATTGTTCCAGATTTTATTTTAGGTTACACTGTACGCACCTATAATGTGTGCGATATGACCGACCGTTAAACCGCTGACAGCGATGGACGTTTCGCGATTTTGTCTGAGTTTCTGCTGGTTTTCTTTAAGATGTTGTGGGTCCATATGAAGGTGCAGAGTGCACACTCGGAGTCAATTCATTGTGGTTTTTATTTTCCATTGTAGCTATTGACCTGACACATTTAGAGCAGCAAAGTGTGCTTCGTTGGCACACTGGCTGGTAAGACATCCAAATAAAATCCATAATACATTTTTAATGATCTCACATAGTGTTGCTGCAGCTTTAGAAGCACACTCGGGTTAATTTCACAAACATCTGAACGTCGGTCACGACTCGCAGCTTCTATACAGTTTAAACACAAGACGTAAAGAATATAGTTTCAATTCAATATTCACTATCGTTGATATACTGTATGTTTTTAAAGTTGACATAAAAGAACAGAGGATATAAAGGCAGGAGCGAAGAAAGAAAGGAGCAAACACCTGAGTAAAATACCACTTAAAATAGGTGAAGTGCTTTTTAAGTGCTTTGAAAACTCACTGAATGTGACAAAAAGAGCATTGATGGACTTAAAGAAAAGGAAAAAATAAAGTTTGGAAGCCTACTTGAGCCACTGCCAAGACATTTTCAGATGAAGTTTTACGTCAAAGTGATGATCTTAGCCCTTCTTACAGACATATTCCACACCAAACAAAACTGGCATGATGCTGCTCCAATGTGTGACTTTTCGATAGAAGCTAGGCCTTTCAGAATCAGAGGTGTGATACAACAGCACTGGCGTCTCCGTGTGATGTTTAACATATGTGTTGGAAATATGAGGAAACCTTGCCATCACATACGGAAAATGAGGGGTGAACTTTTACTTCCCTCGTTTTATGGTGGGTGATTTCATCCTCTGCTCAGAGACAAAGTACATCCCCAATTTGCACACATTTTTGACAGAAGCCTCTCGTTTCCTGTAGGGAAGCTGCCGTGTTTCCAGAGTTTGGCGGGTCTCGCACATACCACGTCGTCAAAACGTCAAACACCTCTGTTGCAACGGCGGCTCAATTCTGCCCTGTTAGTACCTCTGTTGCCGTCTTCAAGGCAGAACAACAACACCCGTAGTTTGCAATGTTCATACAAAATGGTGAGAGAGAATAGAGAAGCAATATTCCCTGCCTCGAACAGGCTGGAAAGGGACTGTAGAGAAAAGATGTGTACATGCTGTTGTTGTTACTCAGTGACTGAAATAGGGATGTAATAAAAAAAAATAATTAAAAAATAATAAAAGCATGACGGGAAAAGGGACAATGAATAATAAGACATGAAAAAGGATTGAAGAATACAGAGGTATTGATGAGAGATTGATTAGGAGTTTGGGGATTTAAGGGGATAAAAGGAAAAAATGGAGGCTAAATTGACAGACCTCAGTTTCTCACTCATACGAACCCATCAGTAGCACTGCTCCCAAACACACACTGAACTCTACCTCGCGTCTTTGTTTCTATTCTATCTCTTTTTCTCTCCCACTCCTTCTCAGCCTCTCTTTACAACTTTCAAGTGATTATAAATAACCTATGGAAGACATCTCTGAGAGTGCAGCCTTGCTGCAGGAGCTGTCCCAGCAAATGGAATATAATAACCTGCCCCCCCATCACCTTCTTCTCCACCCTCCCTGTGTGCTGCAGGTCCAATCGGTGCGGCATGGAAATATCAGTAATTAGGCAGAGAGAAGAGTCTCGGTGCAATTACTGCCTGATATCCGAGACATTCGTTAAGCTTGTTAGTGGGGACTGGTAGCTTCATTAGGAGAGGACTGAGCGGTAGCACTAGCAATAAAATAGATTTATAGCCACAATGCTGGGGACCTTTGTCGCACATCATCCCCCGGCCTGTTATTCTCTTATTTCCATCTGCTCTGACATCAGGTGCACTTTTACATAGAATGAAACAGATTCTCTATAGAAAATCTACGTTAGCTTTGGGCAGGAGAATGAAATAAGTGACATGTGTCATTTACACGGTCATGTGGGTGAAGAGGTATCTACGCCTGTACAAAGTTGTAGATATTATGAAATGTACCTTATAAAAAGGAGAGTCAGGTTCTTTATTGTGATTGGCTGAGCCCCTTCAATAACCACAGACCTGTGACTGCATTACAGCTGCATTTTGTTGTATTTTTGTTTAAGCTTTATTTAACCAGGACAGGTCTGCTTGAGATTTAAAACCGTTACCGTGCATACGTACATCCATACAATCATACATGATCGAACTTACTTTGTCCTTTTCAGATTACAGGTACAGATTGTGCCATTAAATAACAGCACTGTCCAAACGTTCCTACTCAGTTGCCATTCATTATAAATCGTGCAAGTATCAGTGTATTAGCATTAAGATTGCAAGGCTACTGTGCTTATTTAAGTCTGTGTATTGTGATTCTTCAGCGTCTTTCTGTTTCTTTGCGTCTGGTTTCACTCCGCGTTAACTTGCAGATTTTGTCTAGTTCTGACGTCCAACGTGCAGGGAGTCTGACCTTCCCAAAAGCTATAGAGATACATTAGAGTGTAGAAACATTTTTAGTTAATTATAAATCTCTGGCCAGACAAATGAGGCCACAGTCTATGTAAGTAATGGAAACACTGCAGCGTCACAGATGTATGTACAGGTAAAGAAAATGTGGACTCGTGTTTACTTCATCAGCTACTATAGTCCAAAATGAATGAACTGTGAATGTACTTTTTTGACAAATGTAAACCTGAACATATGATGGAAGCAGACCTAGAATAGATTAATAAATAAAAAGATGACAATGTTTAAGTCTGCAAGCGGACAAGGCAGGCTCTGATTTTGTTGTGTATTCTGATTTACTGGCTGGGCTAAGCATGGATGAGTAGTGGAAAGAGATGGACAAGATAAAAAAGAAGGGAGACATGAGGGAATTAATGAGAGAGAAATTGAAGAGCTGGAAAAGTCAAGATATGAAGCTGTGCATGTTAAAAAAGACTATCACTCGCTGCTTTCAGACCTGGTGTGCAGAGAACTGTACAGAAACGCTGGCCTGGAAATCATGTCACTGACGGAACATAAATGTGTATCTTCTGTGCCATCTTATTTGTGAACAAATGAGAGGAGAAGCTGGAGAAACATCCTTGATTCAGTTCTGGCTCTGTAGAATTAAAATACACCTGTCCAGAGATGTATACGAGTAAAGAGGAGCGAACAGCAAACCAACCAGACACCTGCATCACCTTCCACCTCGACCTCGTCTCCCAAACATCTAGGCCCCGTTCAAACCTTACCCGTAAACCCACCCACCC
>JAPQRN010000010.1:323390-333890 GCA_037367275.1 Coranthus polyacanthus
GGATCACCATCACGGTTACATCCACTGGCAAGCAGCACCTCAGCTCTGAAATACCGCCTCACGTTTTATGACACAGCCTACCTGCTACTGAGGAGTATCGCTGTGTTAATAGTTTGTCTTCTTCTTCACACATTCATGGGTCTATTTTCCAAACTCTGCTGCTCTGTGGTATTAACACGCTTCACTAGCAGTATCATCAGCCCAGTGGCTGGAATATAATGCGACCCATTTATGTTTCTGCAAATCCCACGTATGTCTAATTTAAGTGTTCGCGAACTAAAAATACCTTTTCGTATCTACATTTCTACATATGTGTTAGTCTTTCAGCAACTCACGGTGCTTTTCAGGTTGTTTCTGTCATGAATTATGTTCATTATACAATTATTTCACGGTAACGTTCCAAGCAGCTGCATTAGAGTCACTGCCCTGAGTTCACAAGAGTTGCACAAGTCTTTGGTGGGATCTTCTGTGATGACCTCCCTGAGCTGCCTGATGTTGGACACCTGATGTTCCTCCACCTTGAGTTTCGTGCCCCACAAGTGTTTGATTGTGTTCAGATGAGGCGACGTGTCGGGCCACTCCTTCAGAAAGGCAGTGGTCTGCTTAGACCGATGCTGTGGGTCGCTGTCCTGCTGAAATACAGGTCTTTGACCAAGCTTTCGCAGGGAGGGGTTCCATCTTCTCCTTCACAGTACATATCGGAATCCACAATTCCATCAATGAATTTGAGCTCTTCAGTCCCAAAACCATGATGTTACCGTCGCCATGTTTGACTTTAGACACTCTTCTTTGCACTGTTCATCAGGTCGTCACCATCCATACTGTAGTCCAGATCCAAACAAGTTGACCATGGTTTCATAAGACCATAAGCCATACCAGAAGGAGAGTATGACATGGAAATGGTTGTGATTGACCTGCCATGGGTTTGGTCAGGTGGAAATCTGTTAGAACGGTAGCAGGACCAGGTGTCAGAGCAAATGGAACACCGACAGATTCGCCTGGTTGGGTTACACTAACCCAACACCAGCCTTTACTCGCTGCACATTTCTGCTGACATTTTTTTCCTTTCTGTTAGATTTGCCGGGACGTCAGGCTGGTCCTGACACTAATATATTCTTACCAGTTCGTGAGTAATGTGTAATAGCTCTCACGTGGTAACTCTGTGCACAAGGCAAGCTGTGACATGGCAACAGAAAACAAAAACACAGCTGAATCACTTCCTGTGTAGACAGGCCATAAAACCCACTAGGGACTGCAGAGCTGGTCATCATATTCCGTGGACTTACCACTGCATGCAACTAATAATTCTAATTTACACATTACTATTTAATTTACTGCTTGTATAATAAACATTGCTTTGATGTGATAAAGTGTATTGCTTGCTAACGTAAAAACTACCCTCTCTGCTTTGAATACCATTTTTGTGGGTTCATTAAAGACTGCTGTGCTCTTAGTACATTTATTTAAGGACGGGATCTGAATGGACCCTTTTTCACAGCAGACATTTTGACTTGTAAAAGCAGGAAAAGCACAGGTGTTAATGATGATATTAACCATGGCTCCGTTCCATTCAGTTGCCTCTGGAGGTCATTCCAGTGGACCAGCGTGCGCAGATCAAAACCCCAGACTGATACACCGAAATGGGATGCAGCCATTTTTAATGATACTAATCAACACCAGCGTTTTTTGTTTTTTTTTTCATTTACATGTCAAATGATCTGCTGTGAAAAGTCTATTCTTCTTCCACCACTTCACACCACGAACCTCGCTGCTTGCCTTTTCTTGTCTTCTTTGTTTGTTTACCATCTCTTGGGAGGCAGTGATGTTTTCAGTCCCCAAATAATAAACCTATTTTTAAAAATCTTTGCGAGAATGACCGTTTTCGCGACCGGATCCGAAGAGTTGAGACTAGAATCTGTATCTGCGGAGAGACTCGGCCGATCGGTCGTCTCGTCCGATCCGCACCCCGGAATCGACCAGACAGCGGATAAGTGTGTCCAGTTTTAGCCGATCCATCCTTCGCTTTGTCACCGCTGCGGCTGAATTGAATCTACTCTGTCTTTTAAGACTGTTCATGTTATGCGGGGCGTGATGTCAAAACACAATGGCTGTCAAAATGATGTTGTGTAAGGTTTCAATCACACGGAGCCATTGAAGGCGGTGATGTTTGTGTGTGGGAGCCTGTAGTAAAACTTTGCTGTAGTAACACGGGTCTTCACTGGAGAAGTTTCAACACTTTAACATAATAATGCAGATCTCAAGAGATGCTGACGACAACTTTATTTACAGCACGTGTTCTTATCTAAGTTGAAAGGAGCTTCGATAAGTAAAGTAAAACTGATAAGATAAGATATAAGGAGATCATTTATACAGCCCAGTACCGTCACGTACAGTTCAACACTTTGATTAAACAGAGTTTGAAGTTAATCTTGTCCGTTTTCTCAGAAACAACCGACTTGAAAAGAAAACCCACAAAAACTCTGTGTGTCATCATTCAAAGCTTTGAACTGCAACTGAGCCTAACTTATGTCATGAACTTATCACTACTTACCCTTTGTACTGTGAACATAGGACAAGAAACGGAAAACATTTGAAATGTCAGAATTTATTGATCAAAGTTTTCAAAAATAACCGTTCAGAGGAATTAAGTGTCATTAACAGCAGATATTACTGAAATCATACAATAAGGTCTAAAAACATCTAAAACCACGTCTACGTCACTGGCATTTCTTTCACCCGTGTCCTTTTGTGTCCTTTTAGCTGTTTCATGTTTAAGGCAACTGGGGCATAGTCTTAACATTATACATCCATAATTCAAATGTTACAAATAACATACATTCATGTGGCTGCAATCAGTCAATTACACACAACACATACAATGACATGGTTACATTACAACAAAAATGTAGGCATTTCTTGACTAATTACAGGTATAATAATGAAATACTTGACTTGAATTGTCATATGTCAAGTAGGTAAAATCATGCTCAAACGTATGTAAATATTACTCGTAAAAAATCAGAGTTTGCGTCCTGGAAACGTTTGAATTAGCACTGTTACGTCTGCACGAAGGAATAAAATAAAAAGCTTAAAAACAGGATGTCTTTCTGTCTTCAGCTCATCGAAACCTTTTTGTGACACCAGTAGAATTTAACTGAGTACAGAAACGTTCGGCTGATTAATCTTTTCTGTTGAACAAAGTTTTGTGTTTCCCTATAATGTTTTTAGACCAAAGTTTTTGGCGGCGTGACTGTCCACACCATCTGTACTTAATTTGCTACAGATGGCTGCCTGGCACAAAAAAATATATAAAAATGCGTAAAAAAACACAAGTTGGCTGACAAACTATGCTAATAGCACCAGCTACAAACTTCATTTGTGTTCATATCTGAGCACGATTTAAGAGCTTTCAGTGGGTTGAACATCGACTAACAAGCTTCACAAGGTGAGGTATTAATTATCTAAGAAACCCTTTTAGGAGGGTTAGCGGTTCCTGAGTATAAGCACTGGGCTTTGACATTTTAATAGGCAATCTGTGAAATGGCTTGGACTGTGAAACTTTGACTATTTTTACATGCACAAGATATTCCATTCTCTGATTAACATGAAAGGGGTCAATGCCCTAACATGTCGTTTGTCGCGACAAAATATGGTCATTTTTCCAAGTTTTTCCACTGGCGGCGGATTTGTTTGAGCAAAAACAGTCTCCCTCTTTCATCCCTTCTTGGAAAAAGACGGTGTCGTGGTATTTGCTCATATTCGAAAAAACCTGTCGATATCCAAGTGTTTGATAATGTTTGCAAACAGGCGTCTCTCCTTCCGTTGTATCTCGTCTCCAGCCTGAAGAACTGTTGGCGAGTTGGTTTGTTTTCGACACACACAAAACAAGAGGCCGAGCGTCGCAACGGGTTTACGAGACCCGCACGTTCGTATTCAGAATACTGGAATATTTGTGTGCATCTAAACGTAGTCACTGTCTCAAACGAACAATTAAAAAAAAACATTAACCACACAGGTTATACCATACACAATACCTTAATATCTCACATTGTATACATAATTATGACAAGGTTCAGAAGTGCAAGGGTACGGCTTACGGAGCACACATATAACGTAGTGTTTTCAGTCACTGACAACAACTACAGCAACAGCCTCACTGTTTTTGTTTTTCGCAGATGTTGGCAAAACATGTTGTGATTTGTTTTTAATATGAGTAGATCGATGAGGGAAAAAATTGTGCAATCTGTCTGTATTCATTAAACATGAGTTGATTCTGTTGATAGAGCCTGTTTGTAAAAAAATAAATATAATGAGCAGAGATGCACCGACAGATGAGAATGGTCTGGTTTTCATCTCGATCGACTGAACCGTGAGTAATCCAGCAGTGAAGTCTGGAAGAAAATGTTAAAGGTTTTTTTTTTGTTGTTTGTTTTTAAACTCATTGGTTTATTATGAGCAAAGCTTACAAGTTGAATTTTCCATTCAAGGAAAGGTAAATCGTCATCTTTGCTGTCAACTATATTTTAGAGAGAAAGTCAACTGGAAATCAGAAGTGGCCGAGAAAACTGCAATCGGTGCATCTCTAATCATGACTTCGATCTCCGGTTAGTTTGCATTAGTCACCTGCGTTATGAACGTGTGTCTTTTAACAGGAGAAGCAGAAGAAAAGCTGAAAAATAATTCAGCTTATCCAAGTTTCCAAAAGTACCTGAAGTCTGCACAGTTTGTAAAAGAACTGGTCTGTGCCTTCAAATGAGATATTGTTGAATGTGTTTGATATTATAGTGGTTCATCGTGGATCAGAGGAGCTCGATGAGCACTTTGATGAAACATTTGATTTAAACTGCAATAAAAAAGCCTGAGCTGCACTTTCCATTTGTTTGCTAATCTGTGGCAACATACTGTATATTTTCTAGTCGACTGCAAATAATTATTAACGGAGATAGTGTAAAAACAAGTACATTATGGTGATTAATGCTTAAAATACGGATTATACATCGTAAGATACACAAAAAGTAATGGACATTAAATAATCTGAATTCAGGTAAGAACCATTGAAATGATAAAGTCTAAAAATTCAAACCCAACTCTACCCACGATTCTCCTGCCCTACTCTGTATTATTACAACAATACACTAACAGGTGAACATTACAACTGGCCTAAAGTGGATCTGTTTTAATACTTCCATGTTTCCTTCCATGAGTTCAGCCTTCACTCTTGTCCTCGTTCACTCCTGTTTTCTGGAGCGTCCCCTGAAATGGTCCATGAGACTGAAGGCTCCGAGGTACTGGCCCAGCAGAATGCCCTGCTTCATGGGGAGGATGCTGTGGAGACAAACACCACAAGGACATCAGCGCCACATTAAGATCTTCGCTAGTGATTCAATCTTTGATGGGGAAAAATGAACCAGGCATGCAAAAGGCAGATGATGGGAATTTAACAATGACTTCACTGAATATCAAAATAAGCCAGATGAAAGTGTTCGCAGACCGATCTTCATCTTGGGAGGGATGGTTTGATATGATACGATCAGGACCGATGACGTTTTTTTTGGATATTTACCTTAAAACTGGAAAACTTTTGTCAAACTTTAGAGCAACTCCAATACAAAACTTTGTTTAAATGTTGGACTTACCCTGACATATATTTTATTTTGCCTTTCTGTCTTATGTAAAGCACACTGAATTGTGTGAGAATGAAACATGGTCCTTTAAAATCGCCTTTTCTGGACAGTAAATATTCTAGATTGAAGAGCTGTTCTATGATGGATTTATTTCATTACTGCGGTCAGTGATAGAGCATGTAGTGCAGCCTCTCAGTCTAGACAAGCCATTATTAGCATCATTTATTAGAAATGTACAATTTACACGTCGCTTTACCACAAATTCAACAAATGTGTTTAAACTGACAGTGCTGTCTTCATGCTTGTTTGTCCTTACGCAGGGTGATCCATGACGACTTTGGGTTTACAGCTGCTCAGTGTTTTTAGAAGTTAGTTTTTGACTCTGTTCTCTTCTTCTTCTCAGATGGATTCTTCCCATTAGACCAGCGGGTCCTAAACCTTTTCAGCTTGAGACCCCACAAAAATGTCTCATCGGGACCCCAACTTACAAATGTCATGAATTGCCACAATGTCTTCATTTTTACTGACGCTTCCATCGTCAAAACAACGTTGAATCAAATGCGTTTTGCTGGAATGTCGCAACGTAAATCACAGATAGCAAAGATAACACAAGACAGATATAATCGCTGCTAACTCTGACAGGCAATATTAGCTCGGCAGCAACACACCGTCACCAATTAACAGACACAGGAAACAGTTCAAATACTAACGTACACAACCAAGGCCTCTCCTCTGCATTGCACATTAACTTTGGTGAGGACAACATTTACGGACAGAACATCACTACAGCTACAGTTCTGAAAAAGATGAAAAAACACGTTTTCAAGCTCAGATTCAGCTGCCACTTAATATAGTCACAGCATTTGTATGTTTTGTTATTGTTACACGAGTGCAGATTAAGTAAACCCAAGCAGAATATCTTGCTTTCTGAAGCTGTCACCTGTTGTTATCTTGTCACAGACACGCCCAGCACGTAGGTTACTATTACTATTAAGTTGCCTCCACTCAGAGAGAGGAAACATTTTTTTTTTCAACGTCTGGAAATTAATATTTCAAAGTAAGGTTTTTTTTCAGCTGTTTATGATGAGCTTGATCAGCTTGCGATCTGCGATCCACCTCCGAATCAAAAAACCATCAGCTGGAGAAACAGTGGTCCAGAGGACATCATCTCTCTTAGCGTCAACAACAGGAATACATTTCACAGATGTCTCCTAATGGAACTACACATTTATGGTAATGTAATTATTACTTAAGTTGTAAAAGCCAGAGAGATGCCATTGTGCCTGTCTCCTCTTGCTGCTTTTGGATGACTAACAATCCTCTGACAAACAATGACTGTCTCCAAAGAGGGAGCAGAGACAAGGCTGCGATAATACAACAACACATTATTAAAAGCTTGAATACAATGGCTTTTATGTAAAATTAACAGAGGTGACAGCCGAGGCACTATCTCCATTTGTGTGTGCTGTGTTCCAGAAAGGAAAAGCTTTCTAATAGAGAATAATGGCTCTGTCCCCAGACAAATGGACCAGAAAAAGAAAAGAGAACAAGCCGGGAAGAAGTCTCCAGAATGCTCCCTCTTATCAGACGTAATTAAAGGGCAAAACAACTCAGCTGAAGCAGTGAGGATTTGAGCTATCTGAGGCAGTTATCAGAAGTGGGAGAGTCTCATTTCCATTTTACTGCTCTGATATTATGTGTCTCTTAATCACCTGTGTCAAATGTTGCTTGCTTGTGCTATCTGAGCACAGGTACAGTATGTTTACTGATACAAATGCCTTGTCCTTATTTGCCTCAAGGGAGGCCTATACATTTCATCTGAACATTTCATTCATTAAGTTAACAAGATAATTAAGAGTTCAAATGCCTTGTTTATATTAAAACGGGCTTCATCGCCCATAATGCTTGAAGCAGTGAGGGAAAACCGAGAACACATTATGTACGTCTGAAATGAACGATCGTTCACTTACTTCCTAGAAACCTTTTAACATTTTGATTTGAAAAGGAAGCAGTGTTAAAGCTGTTGGCATTTGACACGCACCGATGTAGGTATCTGTATATGAGATGTTACTTCACCGATGGCAGTCGCCGATATTTATCTGTTGTGTTATATTAAAGGTTTTTCACGTAAATTTGTATGATTGAATTTGTGCTCATTCAAAGATAATGTAATGAAGGGCTGAACGACTTTAAAACCGTTAAGTTAACCTATTTGGTATGTTGATTTCCCTGGCACGAACGGGATAAATAGCAAAATAGACAAAAACAAAACAGCATCGGTATCGGCATCGGCTAACGGCCAAATTGTCATTTTAAACACCGGTATCAGCCCAGAATTTTGCAGTGGGTTATGGGTACAATCCTAGTTGGCATATCTACTTTAAGTTGTGTTACTGGGATGCACTTTGTACAAAAGAAACTTCACATTCTGTCGCTGTTTCATGCAGACTGGTCACTTCATATAATGTGTACTTTTGTGGGGCCAGAAAAAAAGCTGTTTTAATGAAAGCCCAGCATTAGCAGTACATGCACCAGCAAATCCTGCTGCGGCTGCAAATTCCACACCAGTGGTATTTTATACTGTGATTAACACCAGTTTACTGTGTAGTTCAACTTTTTACTTTGCTTTTACTTCCTGTTTTTATGCTGTACTGTATATCGTCCCTTGTAAAATCTGTGGAAAGCACTGTATAAATAAACTTTACAGTGAATGAACAAATGGACGTTTTAATTGCAGTGCGGCCAGTTAGCGGAGCTTAATTAACAAGTTTTCAATAAGAAGTACTTTACTTCAGCTGGTAAAAGCCTCTGTAGAGCAAGTGGTGAAAATTCTACAAGGGTGCATCAACAACAGGTGAGTCCTTTGCCTGTACATTAATTTTTTAATATATACATTTTGCTGTGCAGCTTAAAATGTAGTTACAAAATATAGTGAATGAACAAACGGCTTATATTTCTAAATCTCTTCAGAATGGGGGGAAAATCAGACAAAATAAATGACTAAACACGCCTGACTTATCGAGACACTCAGAAGAGACATGAAACAAAAAAAAGGATGGGAAAGCGGCATTAAAAGAATGGAGAAGACGAATCAAAACACTGGGTTCATTTAGAAAGGAATAAAGCTTTGTACGTGAGGGGAAAAACAAAACTGAAATGAGGAATGAGGGATGATCACAGAGAGAGACACAGGACACAAACGTGAAGGAAAATGACTTTCCACTCACTGCCACTGGGTTAGTGAGTGCTCAGATGGCCTGAGATGTACATTACAGGAGGGAAGTGGTCACTAGTCAGGCAATCAGAAGACCTTTGTTCAGCGGTGGACTGAATGTCTCACGAGGGAGCTTGACACACATCTCCTACGAACCTTTGCAGACCCCAAAGATAAAGGCGTCCTTGTCTTTGTGCTCTGAACGCTGAGGGGTTTTGGGCAGGATGGAGAGGTACGGAAAAACATAAGGCTTGCACAATTGATCGAACTGCAATCGCGATCACAATATCGGCCTGTGCAATTACATAATCTCAGAAGGCTGCAATTTATTTAGGAATCACCAGTGATCTAACTGCAGAAATGGAGTAAAAATACACACAACTTCTCCTGTATGGTGATATTTTGGATTTGGTGACAATACGCAGAGAGTTACTGTGTAAAATGTCAAAAATGTGTGAAATGTAACATGTAAAAAGTTCTGCTGTTTAAGTTAGAAAGTTTGAAATCGCAATGTGACTTTTTCATCAAATCGGCGCAAAAACAACGCTGATAAAAAATATTCACTAAAACGTTTAAGTGAGAACAAAGGCTTAGTTTGCTTCAAATGGACTAGAAGCACAAATCCAAAACAATGTAAACTCACGGCAAGCAACTTAAAATGCCGGAACTTCATCACAATAACAAGCACTGCTGTAAAGGTCAGTCATATTAAGCTGAATGCCAATTTGTCACATTAGTCAGCTACAAAAGCTTTAGTTAATGAGTGATGGGAACAGGCCTGATATCCAGAAGAACACATCCCAAGCACAGACACACTGCATCCAATAAGACCCAGTAGGATATTAACAATATCGTCATTCAAAAATCTGCTAATTTTATTCATGCCCTATAAAGCTGCATGCCGTACGATACTCAGTTATTTGGCATTCAATAACACGTTTAAATAAATAAAATGATCCCATAATAATAGTTATTATTAGGGACACAATTCCATTTTTTTGATGGGGGCAGTAAGGAACCTGGGCGTTGAGAACCACTGCTTTACGGGGCTTCGTTTTTAGAGCAGTATTATCGGTAAAGTCTTCAATATGATAAAATATAAAATCCATTTATTGAATACACAAAGACTAATTGCAAGACGGATTGTCCACGAAATGCTTTTCTTAATTTATCTACCGTAAATACGACCGTATGACCGACAGCGTGTGCAAATAAAGCAGCAGTTGTGTCCACCGTTGTGGTTTGACAGGAACATTATCATCCTTCATAACTTTCATCGGGCCACTGTGCCCACTGCTATAAAGACACCGAGAGTCTCCATAAAACTGATGGTCTTCTCTAACTGCTGTCTGTATAAAAGGCATCTAGAGGCCTGTTTGCTTCTACTAAAGGTCATAAACAGTCTGTAGACACAGTGCATCCAGCTGATTTATCTCGTTATGTCTCCGTTTAGTGCTTATGTTATGGGTTTTTTTTTCCAGTTTGTATTCAGTCAAGCAGTGCTGTGGAGAACATTTGACTTTTTTTTTTCTTTCTTTAATTTACTGCTTTAGCTCCAGGTGTGAGGCTATTTTGCTCCCACTTGCGTCAACTTATGTATCTGTGTGTGGGCAACGTGCATAGCGAGGATTTCATCCCCCCCCCCCCCCGGTGTTCAGCCAA
>JAPQRN010000010.1:333990-371575 GCA_037367275.1 Coranthus polyacanthus
TATATATAAAAGGCAGCAGCAACTCAGCAGTAAATGCTCAAGTATTTAAAGTAAATATTTTACAACTGAAAATACAAAATAAAACACAGCACAAACAGAAGGAGCAATATGCTCGTCCAACATTATTATTACTGCTGAATCACAGTTTTTGTGACTCAGCAAAATATAGCATAGGTACAAAAACAACAGAAACAAAAGTGAAGAAAAGCCTTGATTATACAGTACACATGCATGCTACATTTGTAAAGGCTGTGACCATTTCACACTGTTTCATTATGCTACTTCAGCAAGAAGGCCAAGGCAACAAAAACTCATCTGTGCTTCATTTGCAAAGCATTGTTTATGCTTCAAAAACAGTAAATTGCACAAAGCAGGATTGACTGTTTACTAAATGTGTTTTTGAAACACAATAGGTGGATCAGAAACTTAGTAAGGAATAGTTGTATATAGGCAGGGCTTTACAATCACAATGTGGTCATTATGACAGCATGGGTGCAGTTGACTACCCCAGTGTGGGTTTCATACAAACACAAACAGCAGGAACCGATCATTAGGAGCAGGCGTCTGCAGGGCCAGGTCTAGTAGCTCAGCTGGAGCCTGTGTGAGAGGTTCTCAATCTCACTGGGGAAGTCCAGAGGAACACGCCGAGGCCGAGTGCTCCCCAGTCCCCCTCTCTTTAACCTGATTACTGTAATGAGCTTAGAGACTGTTGAATGCACAACATCTAACTGGATTCAGACAAACACGCCGCATTCACTCGCTCACTGACCCTCAGTGGCAGCTGAATACAAGGCGCATCATCAGGCTCAAACGCTGCATAGCATGATGGCTCATTGACCTTAGGAATCATTAGTGTAATGGATGAGAACAGAAAATTTTAATTTGTTCTAAGGTGAAGCAAGTTTAAGGGGAAGCTTGGAGCAAGGTTGGAAAAATGCCATACAAATTATGCCAGGCAAAAATAGTGTACGTATATGCCTGGGAGAAACCTGTCGCTTACTGTATCATTATTTTGCAGGAAACACTTTTGACCTTCACACCTGCAGCACTACACAACCCACTCAAGCAATTCATTTTATACTGTCTGCCTTCAAACACGTAAGAAGTTACCCCAATGTGTATTCAGCTTTTATCCTGAATGTACACAAATTCTGATACCATACTATATATCACACTGATTATCATCCGAGTCAAATTGAATCAAAAGTAATGATTTCATCAGCAAAACGGATGCGTAACTGAATGTTTGCAAACATGAGACAAAGTAAGAAGCTCATATGCAGGAACACGTATGGCTTAAATACACTTCAAGACAAGCAGTTGCAGAATTTCTATAATATTGTTAAGCACCGACTATCAATTATCGTTCATGTAACAGAGGAGGCCTGACATTTACAATAATGTGCATCCACAGGCATCCTATCAGGCTGGTGCAGCGCCTGCTGCTCGAGTTCAGAGGGTGCATGTTACGTGGAGTAACAGAGAACTCCAGGTGCAGTTCTAATTTATGATGAATAGACCCATCAAAGTATATTTACTATTGTGCTATTGTGTATACTGACTAAACTAGAGGTCGACTGATTTTTAAAGCTGATAGCTGATTATTCAGCCAATATCATCCTTACCACCCTCCCTGCTGTGGAACTGAGCATCTAAGTCAAAGTAATAAATACCTAGACAAATAAATCTGAATCACTGGACATTAAACTAAAAGTACCCAAATCTCATAATAGCCATGTACACAACAGCTGTAAAGAATTCCATTCCATAAACTCATGTAACTAAGTTTTTTACAAAGTACGCAACTTTTAAATGCATTAAACAGTGCAACCAGACAAACAGCTTGACACTGGGAAAGTCATATTTTTTATGACTGTATTCCTATAGTGAGTATATGCAGTCATTCTAAGAGAACGGAATTAAATGTGTAGATATTTCATTACAGTGCTTTAGCAAAATCACATGAATATACCATAAGAAAGTCATTTTATCAACCATAAGAACTTTGTAGAAGTTACAACAAATTGGGATGACCTTTACAATCACAGTTTTACACAGTGCAACTGTAACTAAAGCTACCACTAAAGCACCTAACAACTAATTGGACATCTGGGTAAAATAGATAGCTAGATGACTGAAACATCCTTTACAAAGACAGTTATTTTTCTTCCTGCAATCACAGTGTAACTAAGTCTGTTAAACTGCCTGTCAATGGCAGAGCATTTGGTGAAGGACAAGATAACCGTAAGGACATTTTCTTTCATTTTCTTTTCTCAAAACAAAACTGTGAGAGCATCCTTTCCTTGAAGAAAATGCGTTTTATGGCAAATGCTGTGCTATTAAGAATCCTATTTGAAACGGCAATAATTCAAAGCAAGAGCCCAGTGAGCCTCGTATGGGTATATAATGATATACGAGGTCCCTGAAGGGGCTATCAGGGGAAAATGGGGTTTGATTGATACTAACAAGCAACAAGAGAATTTGTTAGTGTCTCCCATTTGCAAAAAAAATTACAACTCTCCCATCAGTAGCAGGACCTGCTGCATCCCTTAAAAAAACACCATGGGCTATTTCACTGTTCTGCAAGTTTATCCTCCAACAAGAGAAACTATTATTATTAGTGTTACAAAAAGCACTATATATTTGTTGGCGTGCTGGTGTAAAATTGAGCTCGGAGCCAGTCTTGTCAGAGTATTGTGTGATCACTGAAACCCAAGCTCATTTGGAAAAAAACAGCTTTCGCTGCGTTGGGTTTCCTAAAGTCCACTTAGTGATAAACAAAGATTGCATTTTCTGAAACTGTTCTTTCAAACTGTTTCCCAGATGCATGGTACAAACTCCATAAAGCAATGATGTTTGCAGAAAAAAAGGACATTCTTTCCCAGAGATCTGGACAATAGTGACAAAGGACCATCACCAGCCTATTTACACTTTTACCACAGTGTTCTTTTGCTGTAAATGAATGAACTAGCATCTGTAGCTACAATGCTTCTAGTTTAAGACAACTTTTGTGGTAAAAGAATGAAAATAAAAAGATCTACCCTACCTAGCCTAGCAATTGTTATGCTAATTTCAGTTTCCTTCCACAGCATTTGTAAGACACTGCAGCTTTGCCAAATTACTTGAAGCCTCATGTCATTCTGCACATCTCAGTTAGCTTTTGTGAATAATTTCATTTGGGGAAAGGAAATGAAATTACAGGAGTGACAGGTGTGAGTCTCATCACTTTTGTCAGAAAATCCCTTTGTGCATGCTGTATAGAAAATGCAGTATAAAATGAAACACTTAGTGAAACATTACTGGACAAAATGAATTTACTCTTCCTCAAAATGAATTTACTCATATTTCGCTTCACAGGAAACATGTCTAAGATGTTTCTGTGTCTAACAGTACGTTTTGAACAGATCGTCCAGAGTAAACAGAGTCCACATACTTCAGATCACTGGATGTGACTTTGATCTTGAGGATTTACAAAAGTCTCTTTCATAGCACATTCTCATCATCTGCTCCTGATTTCCGGCTATGGCAAGTTAATTGTTCACTCAGCTAAATAGATTTTCCTATAACACACGCAAACAAAGCAGCATTTACACTTTAAAATATAATTTCATCCAGCATGACAACAAAATGCATTGGCATAATGACACGTTGTACATTTTATGTGGCTGATTGTCACAGTCAGTGTACCAGAGGTCATTCTTTGGGTTGTGTATTGCTAATCACTGTCAGCTACGAGTGACCCAACTGCTGTATAGCTCAGCAATTTACTGTGGAGTGTCATGGTTTCTGAGACTCTCTAATTGCCTTGGTGAATTCTGCCATCATAGCACACAACTCATTAATGCTGACACAGACTTGTAATTAGTTAAGTGGGGGCATCCAGCCAGCTAATAACTAGAATACTCATTATTTCTGCTTTTGAGTTAGTATGAGAACATTTCATTATTAATTCGAAACACAACACATACACAGAATGTATTTTATCCACAGACGGCATGTTTCATTTGCAGTTTGTGGTTTGGTTGGTTTGGTTCGATGCTGCTTTATTATTCATTGAGGAATATAGCTAGACAAGGCTTTATTCTTAGCATCACAGATCAGAACATTATGGAGCCTGGGACGGGACAATGGAGGGAAAAAAAATTTGATGGTAGGTGAGAAAAAAAAATGATGGGAGGGAAAACAATTTCAATAGGAAGGACAAAAATCTTAAAAAATGACTTTCAATTCCCTCAATATACTTGCAGGTTAGATAAGCAACAGCAATGGAGAGTACACATCCATGGGAGCTTTATTTTGAGGGTACGCTGAAAGATAAAGACATTAAATCAGTGCTTGGCAAGAGGCAGCATTTTAGGGAATAAGTGAGCAACATCTCAAAAGAATACATAGCGCAAAGGTATAAGTATTATAGTGGGTTTGAATTCCAATTTAAGACAAGAGCAAGCGGAATTCAAATGCAATTAAAAACTCTATTTACCCAGGATATCAAAGCAGTGATTATCTACAGTATCTCAGTTTAACAGCTTTCTGTCGCACACATACTATTTATCCTCATTTCAGCCGATGTCCTCATTAAATATCTTGATCTACTTTTAAGAACATCTGGTCATTATCAATATATTATTTCATCTACCTAAGTTTTCCCTCTTGGGGATCTATAAAGTGTGTAATTAATACAATACCACTGAGAGTTAAATGGCTCCTTTGTCCAAAATGATGTTTTTTATTTTATCTTCATTGAACTGTACCGAGAAGTAAAACCAAAAAAGGAGCACTTGTATCTAAACTATTTATTCATTGAAAATGAGCTACATTGTCATGCCTATCATTATGTGGATATAAAATTACCTATTTTGGTCATAACCCACTGACCTACATAGTGCTATATTTACTGCCTCTATGAAGAAAGATCAAACGTATCAGTTAGTCAAACTTCAAGCATGTCTTAAAGACATAAAGCCTGGATGACCTGTATTTTTTTACTTCAGACAAAATGTAAGTTATTGCATTGTACTATATGCACGTAACCATGGCAATGACTTGGCCTCCAGTACTACAGTGAGAAATTGGAGATATTTTTGGCCAGGATATGCCCTTCAACTCACGCATTAAACAAGTTCGAAGGACTGCTTTCTTTCACCTGCACAATATTGTCAAAGTTGGGAGCATGCATTTGTTCCTTCTAGGCTGGACTATTGTAATTCTTTACTATCAAGATGTCACAATAACTCCCTGAAAAGCCTCCAGTTAATCCAAAATGCTGCACCGACAGTACTGACAGGAACTCGCAAGAGAGATCATATTCCTCCTACATTAGCTTCTCTTCATTGGCTCCCTGTGAAATCCAGAATAGTATTTGAAATCCTTCGTCTTACATGCAAAGCCCTTTATGTCCAAGCTTCATCACATCTTAAAGCCCTCATACTGCCGTAATGACCAAGCTCCATTGAATCTTAAAGACCTCACAGTACCATATTTTCCCAGTAGAACGCTTTGCTTTTAGAGTATGGGCTTACTAATGGTACCTACGTAGGACTTTCCAAAGTAAAATGGGAAGAAGAGCCTTTATCAAGCTTCTCTCCTGTGGAACCAGCTCCCAGTTTGGGTTCAGTAGAAGCTCTACTTTTAAGATTAGACATAAAACTTTCCTTTTTGATTGATATGTAAAGCTTATAGTTAGCTCTTCTCTTTCAGTCTCCGTGAATTAATATGAAACTATTGCATGTCATTAACTTCCTTCATCTCCCATAGCTGTGCTTTTTCCTCTCTGTCCTTTCACTCCCAGTACATTTCTGCCATATCGCTGGCTCCTGTATCTTTCTGATGTGTGGTCACTGGCCCCCACCGACCAGCCCAGCATTTGACTGCATTTGTTTGTTGTTTCTCTTTACTTTTCTTTTCCCTCTCCACTCTCCACTCATGCCAACTTGTCGAGGCAGATGGCCGTCCACCTGAGCCTGGTTCTGTCCAAGGTTTCTTCCCATTAAAAGGACGTTTTTTTAATTGCCAAGTGCCTGGTCAAGGGGATTTCTATAATACTTTAAGCTCTTGACCTTACCATGTAAAGTGCTGTGATTTGTTGTTATAATTTAGGGTTATATACATACAACTGAATTGCACAGAGGGCTGCAACTTGTACAACTTCTGACCGTATCGACATGTGACTCCAAGACAACAGTAACTGCTCAAAGAGAAAAAAGAAAAAAACTTTCACAGTGTTTGAACATGGTGAAACAGTGAAGTTATTGTTTTTGGTGTCCTTACACTTAAAGGCATTTCAGTGCATCTGCTCCAGTTAACAGGATGAACAAATCAAAACTATAGTGTTGATGGTGATGATCTCATGTTCTGCTTGCAGTAAGAGATAGACATATAGGATGATGCGGGGAAGGTCAAGCATCATCAAACATTATGACCGGGGCATTTGGTCCTCAACATTTCCATACTAACAATACTTACAGTAATACAGTAACAAGCATTATAGTTTGAGTGGAAATTCAGCGTGAAGATTTTTTTTGAACTGAAAAAGGAAATAAAACAGACAACTATTTTTATCCAAAGAACAGTATGCACTTCTATGAATATACTGACATATTGCAGCACTTTGGAATAACATACTGCCAATAAAATTGATTTTCAACAATTTAGAATAAAGTAAATGTTTTAAATTAGTTTGAAATTATTCACAGTCACATTTAAAACCTACCTATTATGTGTTATTGTACCACTGATAGCAAAAACAGGCAGGCAGACTGCAGGAACTGGATGAGCACATGAAGGCAGGCAAGCATGCAGGCAAGCAATGAATTGTGCCCTTCTCTGTTCTATAATAACTGGACAACCCATCCATTTCATTGTTGCCTCTCCACAGATCTCTGACAGAGCTGGTATCATCCGATTCACTGGCAGAGATGTGTGGGAGAGAGAAGAACCTGCCAACCTCCACATCCAGCTTGGGTTAACAAGACCAAAAGTTACGCTCCAAAGATCTGTAGCAAAATAGAGAAAGTCCATGGTACAGAGCACCATACCCTGCTCTCTCTTAAACTTCTGCATCTAATTGTGAGGCTGAGCACACAGCTGTGACACTCCAGTTGGATACAGATTCTTTAATCTCTTCCTTTATATGCCATCGTCATGTAATCTCCATCTAGCTACCCAGGGAGCAGCCAGAGAGGCAGGAAATGAAATCAATGCTCTGTTTCTTCACTGGGTGTTACTTCATTAGCATGGGCACTACAGATGTAGCAGTAAATCTGATTTATGAGAGGGCGATAGTGAAAGCACCACAGACAGACGGAGGGATTCATAACAGGAGATGATAGGGACGGCCAATGTCCTGTGTTCCACCAGAGCTTTACCAATGTTAAACAGAGCAAAAGAAAAGGAACAATTTCCTCAAACGCACAGCACATTTTCTTTGCTGCGGCTATTTAACAGTTAAAGCCATGTTGTATGAAATATTTGCATCCCATTTTCTAAGCTCATAACTGATTTCCATGTCCTCAATATTGTGATGAGAAATGAAGTGATTGGAAAATCAATTTACTGTAAACAGAGAAAGCAGGTAAAGTATGACCTCCGGTGACTGATTATCACATGGAAGGAAAACATTACACAAACATCAATTAGAATTAAAGTCCATTAATTGTCACACTTCATTTGTTTCTGTGCTGTTTTTACTCTCTCTATACATTAGTTGCATAATACCACCAGTGAATTGCGCTATGTATGTTGGAGACAATGCCTTAAATTAGCATGAGCAAGTTAAGCAACTGGATTTAATTGGGTTCAGTGTTAATCTTCACTGCATTCTTTGTCACAATGTTAAGCTGTGAGCTTAAGACTTCTGGCAGGTTTGACATTCAACAATGTTAGGCACTAGTGCACACCTCTCCCCCTCCACACCATAACGCAGAAAAGGTTCTTTACTTTCACTACTATCCAACATTTCAAAATACAATAACTTGAAAATGTAAAATGAACATACGCCCTAGGACTGGACACCCAGGTTCATCACCGGGCTGACACATAGAGACAAACAACCAGTCACTGTATACACTTAGGGGAAATTTAGAGTTACCAATGAACCTATTGCCCACAACAACCTATAGTCCAAAGACTGCACTCACCCTACTCCTATACTCATCCTTTGTTTTATTTCAGAGCTTCAGAAATACTTGATCAATACTAGAGCTTCATAACTGAAAAGCTATCAGATTCTGAAAACAGCGACATTACCTCCACGCTACTGAGAAATGTAGTTAGACTAGTAACGTTACTTGATGCCACGTTATTGCACAACATTGGTCATATGTCAGTCATCACAGGAAGTACACAAAGCACGGTTGTCATTAAATGTGTTCATTTTTTAACGTGCTAAATATTTCACATTTCAAATAAACATGTTAATTAAAAGAAAATAAAACATTCACTCTACGGTGAATGGTAAATTACAAAACACAGCTATGCAACTTAAAAGCAGAAACAGCATCAGCTAAGACGTCGCTATACTTTAAATTTAAATATTGTGCCTTGGGGAAAAGCCATCAGTCAGCTTCCTAGATTGAACACTTCTTTCATTAGCAGGAAAGGCAACTATGTGGGGTACATCTGGGCACCAGCTGTGGCTGCACTACAGCCTTTCAAGGTCAATAGGTTAAGAACCTTCTGGAATGACGACATCTAATCCTATGGTAGCTATGGAGATGTTATGGAAAAGTAAAGGACAGGGGCTAGAGTGTTGGTTACTCATAGGAGAACCATTGATATATCCACCCCTCCCTATTTCTGAAAAACAGAGATTCCAAATGATTAGCTGTGCACTCCCATGGGACTGAGAAGCTACGAAGGGGGATGTGTAACTCAATTAGTCCCAGGGTTCTGCACCAAAGGGAAGCAGACCGATCTATCTCACTGAGGCATCCAGGATGTGCAGGCCTGGTGTACATGCAGAAGATATTGGTAGCACATTACTGTTGTGTGGTTGCTAGTCTTCGTCAGTGCTGAGAATAAATAATATCAGGAATGTGTTCTCTTGCAACGCAGAGCAGTTTCTCCTAAAATACATAAAATATGTAAAACATATCTCACAAAAGCTGGTTGAAATGAGATGGGTTTGCAGGCTGAGGTTAGCAGAGCACAAACCTTAGATACAAGCTAGCCACATTCTGAGCAATGTCTCTGAGGTTGTGCCATGTGTCAAGGATGCTGTCTCCCACAGAAGCTGCATACAGACCGCCCTTTCAGAGCACAGCCTCCTCCGCTGTCTCTTTGTCCCTCCTCCCAGTGGGAAATTTATAAAGCTTCACAGTGCCTCGCTCCATGAGATTCCTGTAATTTATGACAGCCTTTTCCCAGGCATAGAGAAATCAAATCAAACTGTAAATATAGTGCATGTTTCCCAGTATGAGCTCTTCACATGAACCGTAGATCACAAATAAATGCCAGAGTTCCTGACAGTCATTAAATAACAGTATCAATAATCCCACATGTGGCAGCACTACATTTGATTTTGGATTATGAAAAGGGCAGAAAGCATGGATAATGAATGACACACACAAAACAAATCAGAGGAAATGAAAAATTACCAGAGGCACCGAGCTGCACATCAGCCTCTTCACGCTGTTTTCATAAGCTCAACAGTCTTGGTCATTAGTACTAGAGTGAGCTTTGACCCCAGATTGGCACGCGCACCGTCCTCGTCCGTCTGGCGTGCAAAGGGTGTCATCTCATGGGTACGTGTTTGTCTTAGCAGGGGTAACATGTTCGCTGCAGGTGGGCAGCCACCCACCACAGGCAGCCGGTCCATCCATCTCCTGTCTGAGGAAACTGTAAACTTGACGCAGAGGGATGCTAACAGCTGCCATATAGTGGACTGAACAGATGGTAACGGCCGTCAGAAATTAACACCGTCTCACTTTAAATGTACACACAGCATCTCCATTTGGACGAAGAAAATATATGTCTGCAAATTAAGAACTTGTCTATTATTAGATTCTAAAATGTACTTCTCAGGCTGTGCCTTGTATTGTTCATTGCTGTTTGGCTATTTTTTTTGGCATTATATATTCTCTTAGAAATATTTGGAACAGCTGAATGCACCCCTGGTAATTTGTTCACATTTTCAGTATCAGAAAATGTTTTGATGTTTTCTTGATGAAAAAAGACCACTGCTTTCTAAATAAGAGCATTCTAGTAATGATGAGGATGAGCAAGCATGCAATAACGCAGACGTGATCACACTAAATTACTTGATTGATGCTCAGCACAGGCATAAAAGAGCACACAACATGGAGGTTTATAGAATGGTGCAGAATTAACTATCTTAAAACCTATAAAATTGAATTGTTCTTTGTCGTATTGATGGAAGGAGAGTTACAAGCTAGAAAGAGTCTAAGTGAACAAGTGACAGGAGAGATAAAATATTTTGATCCATCTATGCTAGGCCTACAAGTCATGGTCAAATGACATGGTACTGTGGCTACTATGTCTGCAGAGTGTCCTCAGCAATCCAAGTCAGCATCCCCTTCACCTATTCCAACAGTATTGACAGAAATATGACAGTATTTCATGGGGTTGTTAACAACTCTACCGAGATGCCAGAGGCACTGCAGCCACTGTAGTCAAAACTGAAAATGTTCAGTGTTCTTTATCGAAGCATGTGATGATGTGCTTCGAGGTACGGGGAGATACTCACATTATACTTCGTGCCAAATTTAACTCTATGCTTACATATTTCCACACTTCATGGTTAACCTTAAATGTATATAAAACATCATTTTCCAATGGGTTCAGAATGTACCATAAAGATTTAGCCACCCTTATTACAAAAGGCTATTGTATGTTGAGGAAGTGCTGTCTGTCCTTACAGTAAAGCAGACTACGAGTATGTCCTCAAAGACACTGAGCTATTACATGTCTAAGGAGCTACTTCTTTACCCAGTTATTATTGTATGCAGTTATTAGCCGCCCATTACTGATGCTTTTTGAAAAATTAAAAATTCTTCCAATTTGAGTTCTGCAGAGGCCGTCTGTGACAACATGTAAGCCCATGGATGGTGCATTCATGCCTTATTTAGGGCATTTTCAAGTTGATATCTCATCTTACAAAAAGCACGGGCTATTCATGTTGTGCTGTAACTAGGACGACATCAACAAAACAATGACCACTTGTTTGAAAAGCCCACCAACTTCTACGGCATGACTCAGAGCTGTGGGATAATTTGAACACTGTTTCTATAAATAACATGATTATTGTGCTCAATAATGGTACAGTTTTACTGTACTGTACAGGTTGAACCACTGTCACAACAGAATAGCCAAAGGGAAGAAATTAGAGAGCATAATGGAAAGGAAACATTCAAATAGGTAGCGTACACATGATACACTATGAGAAGCGATTTCTGTTGACTCCACCAGCAGATTCTATAGCCTGGAGTCTCTTGTATCCGTTCCCTGTAGAGGTCAGGTGTATGATTCTGTATAGTAATGTACTGATTAATAGGAGATACTGAACATGGAAGCCAACTTCTGTATATGTCTGCATTATGAATGTTAAATTCATTCTTTTTAATTGTATTTACACAGAAACACTTCAGAGAGTTGAAGGTTAGATCCATCTTTTTAGCATGTTAATGTAATCCAGCTCTAGATATCATGTAATATCGCATAGAGGCACTGTTGCATAGATGCAATGATAGGTAAGAAACATACAGTACAGGCAAGAGATGACATTTGAATCTGCTTCATGCGGACGTTGATTTCATTCTTTGGCTGCTGATACAGTTACAGGAAATTGAACGCTAACTCAATCAGTTCATTGGTTCTGATTCACAAAACAATGCATGTTCTAAAGAAAGTCAATATGTATCTGCTGTGTTATCAGTTCACTGCTTAGAACAAAAGCTTACCGACTAGCAAGGTTAAAGCGTGACACATCAGGATTTTGTATAATTAATGTCTGCCTTGAATTCAAATCTCCTCCTTTGCTAATGATTTTGTGCCATCAGGCCAGGTGACCTTATTCCCACAGAGACCATTTTGAATTTATGTTCCACTTGACCCAGAAAATCAACATTACAAGTAAGGTTGTGACAACGCATTTATAAGGTCAGAAGAATGTAACAGTTGGAAAATTAACAGATGTTAGATAATGTGCCCACTAGCTATAGTTTATCATCTCTGCCAGGGGGTTATATGATCACTCCTGTTCGTCTGTCTGCAGGAATATACAAAAAAAAAAAATTCATGAAACCTGGGGGAAGGATAGGCATGGACCAAGGACGAACCTCATAAATCAGATCAATTAACAGGGGTAGAAAGTGGAATTGTTTTTGCACTTTCTTTAGCATTGGCGAGTCCCAGGTGAACTTAGAACTTCAAATGTGACAGTTAAATAAATAAATAAACTAACATCCAACAAACAAATTACAAATAAGTGCTTTGTTACCATGGTAAGAGACAGTTACACTAACCAGAGGCACAAAAAGTGACAAAAGGTCATAATTTGTGGTTAATAATATTGTGGAATGAGAAGTAGAGTGGACTACTGGCCTTGGAGGAGGTCGATGCTCTCTGATAGACCTTCTCCACCAGATCATTTCAATATTCAAGGATGCGTTGTTAATGGAGGGCATTGCACAACGAACCAAAATAGGGTAACATATTACTTTCTTGTCAAACTTTCTGGCTTTTCCTTAAACTCAGTAGATGACTAAATCGCCACCAAGAACTGGGTTTAGTCAGCGTTTCTTCCATTGGTTTCTCAGATTTCTACATTGTTGTTGTCCTTGCCATCATCTCTTTCCAACACACACACACACACAACAGTTCGCACTTCAGCTCAAGAGAAATCCTATTTTTGGTTCCAAATAAGATTTCACATCACAGGTTCCGAACCAATTCATTTTTGGTGGAAATGTGCAGAACGGTGCAAAATTAGGGTCTGAAACGGCATCCATTTTATGTTGATGGAAAATGGCTATGAGTGAACTTCTAGCTGCAAAAGTCAAGCACATGTTTCAAGTGTTCCCATGCTGCATATTTTGGATTGTTTGGAATCATTTGATGTGAATGCTGAATTTGGTATTGCTACCAAAATGCCTTCTGCCTGTTGTCCAACTTTAGAAGGACATATTTGGCTCTTCAGCTGCTAAATGCTCCACTATTTCACCAGCTTGTCACTAAATGTCTCTAGACAAGTAGTGTTCAGAGATTTTTCACTGCAAACAGGTCGCCACAACTAATGACTCCTAGTAATATTTATTAGTGAAACTTGAGATAGATATTGAGATAGAGGAATTGACGGATTTTTTTCTCTTTAATAAGCTCAAATAATAACTGCATTAATTTCTGGTACAGATAACATTTGGCAGTTACTGTAAATAAACT
This sequence comes from Coranthus polyacanthus, assembly GCA_037367275.1. Lineage (NCBI taxonomy): Eukaryota > Metazoa > Chordata > Actinopteri > Kurtiformes > Apogonidae > Coranthus > Coranthus polyacanthus. The sequence continues at coordinate 347,386 of JAPQRN010000010.1, forward strand.
AATTAATTAATTAAGCATGCCTATAACTGTTAGACTAGGGATTTTTTTAACACCACAGTATGTACTGTATCCAGGCTTTTCTAGCTCTTTCATGGTAAGTGTTCCGTCTAAAAACATGATCAAATTCCAAAATTCAATGTAGGAAAAGATTCTATGAAGATTATCTCTGGAAATCATACATTATACAAACTCCCGAATCAACTTTATCATTCCATCTCCACAAAGAGAGCAATGAATGTAATTCAAGCTATTGCCTTCCACTGCAGGTAACCAGAGAGTCCCTCTGCCCTTAACACAAGGTCAATGCACTGCTGATGAGCTGAATGCCCAAGGCTAACGTAACACAATCACTTATACAGTGCAGCTTCCAGCTGCTAAATGCACTTCAGCTTTACCAATATGAAATCATTTTAGGTAGAGTGTGTATGAACGGTCCACAGTTCTCTGAGAGTCAAGGTGCTGACACAACATAGCCATAAGCCAGGGGAGAGAAAGATACAGTACGCTGAAAGAAAGAGAGAGACACATAGGGAGAGAAGAGAGAGTGGAGAGTTCTCGCTCGGTCAGCAACCCTCACAGCCTGCAGAGGATCAGAGCAGAGGATAGCAGTAATTTCAGTGTTGCTCTTCAGACAGGAGAGTCCTCTCCCTTGGGCAGTCACAAAAAACAGCCTGACAGCTGCTGTACACACAAAGGACCTGACGGCCCTCAATTAACCTTGATGTGAAACTACAGCCTTGTCAATTCTCCCTGAAACAAGATCAACGATGCCATTCAACAGCCACATCATATTGTTTACTTTATCTGTCTGTTATACCATTTAGATTTTGTCCCAGTACAGCTAGCCTTTGGTCATTCTGTCCAAAAATTATATAAGCCTCTCAACCTCTGGACATCTACCATCACTGGCAATTTACACACTGGAATTACGCTTTGGTTTTTGTCAGTGACTGAAAAAAATGTTTCACCAGTGTAAAAAAAACACATTACCACCATGTCATCAAGTGATTAATGTCTTAACAGTACTGCGGTGAAGGACCCCTACCACTCAGCTGTATTTGGCTACGATGTATCATTGATGCGGATCGATGGGAAGTGGCTCGATCACTAGGATCCCTGCTCCACTGTCATTGACCTCTGGCTCATGTGGCGTTCCTGAGAGACCCCCTGCCAGTAGAAAACACTCCCAGTATGCTCATGAAGGGGGCAAAACCATCAGATGCCTGTGAGAGTGTTCCTAATGTCGGTTCTTTTACAGGCCACAAAAGCAGAGCACAAGCAATAACAACTAAGTATATTTGCCTCTGATATGCAGTACATTGTATGAAGAGGAGTCATTTCTTTACTTTACAGTACACCGTATAAAACAGCCATTCAAAGGACATGGTGAACATGACTCTAAGGCCTACGTCTGGTTTTGAGTGCAACTTGAAATACAGTTCTCAACAAAGAGACAGCTTCTGGCAGTCTATTCTCTAAACATTAGTACTTACAACAGAGTAAATAGAAACTGGGCAGGTTACAACAAGGTGACTATTCACTGGACACAAGCAGCCATTATAAGTGAACAAAGACTATGGTGTTGGTGATAAACTCTTTTCTATGGATTTTGTGACCATTAAGACCAAATGCGGCAGTTTGCACTGCAAAAAAATATAGCTGAGGGGAATGTTAGCAGACAGCATTGGCAGCATATTAACTTTTGAAGGAATGCATAAAGAAATTCCAATTCATTCGAAGTGCTAATAGTAAAATGACATGTCGGAGACAAAAGAGCATTAGTGAAACCACTCTCCCCTTTTGAGCAGAGGCTATGTATCCCATGATCTTTAGCACAGGTATCACATGATCTTTACCAGTGATAATCAGTTGGCCTCAGGCAGTGGGTCATGTTCCTGATCATTCCAGTGGTTCAGTATAACACCAAGACCTAGATTCTACTTAAATCTACAGCACTTCTAACACTTGTACTAACAAAATTAACAAGTGCCATTTCGCACTTATTCACGGACAGCTGAATCAAGAGCTAATAAAATATCTACACTATTTATGCAAGTGAAAACTATTTAAAATTTCAGCACTAATTGTGATTTTGTTTTTTTTCATCAAATAGTGCAATCTGTTTTAAATTACTTCTAAACTGACCGACTCCAGAAATATGCAGGTATACTGAAGTACATTCAAAGAGATGAGGTAAACAAATTTGAATGACTCCAGGAATTTATATTTATAGATAAAAACACCCAGGAAGTCCAAGATAAGTAGACAGCTATTTACCTCGGTTGACAGCCGGTTCTCAGGGCACCCTCAGATCACACGTCCTTTTCTGCCACTAACCCAATTTGAGACCTTCACTGTGTACATGACAGTGTAGTCAAACCTGTCGTCTGCTAGCTTAAAGTGCCATTTCATTTGACCCGTTGATGAGAAGTGCCACAGGCTGTGCCGCTGCTTCTGACCTGAACCGCACCACGCCGGCATCTACTGACCTACTTCTGGAGTCTGCTTATGCACCACTAGGACAGCAGCCTGTTCAGACCATTTGTACAGTAAATACTTAGTATGTACTGTATCAGCCACCGCTACCAGCTCCGTAAGCATCACATTCAATATATTATCACATAATCTCTTGTTTCTTTGTTTCATTTTATGCTAAATTATAATAACGAATGATGTCGGTTCCTGCATAATGGATCTTGTAGTGTCTGCCTGGCCACTAATGGGAAAACAAACAAAAAAAAAAAAATAAGGACAGAAATCTGGAGTAAAAAGAATTACATTAAAGTGCAACACATGACATGATCAACAACTTAGGGACCTGTGGAAGTGCTGATGCTGAACCGGCCAATTATTATTCAAGCGTGCGGCCTTTTTAATTTGAATCCATTACAATCTTTAATTACAACTGAAATCAAGCCCCTTTCCAATCTCAATGCATACTGGGAATGTGGTCAAGTGTTAGCTAATGCCAAAAATGTCCCATCTGCATTATAGCTCTCACATACTGACCGCCTGCCACGTTCATTTGTTGAGAAAAATACATGAAATTATGAATTCACATTGAAGTAGTAGTGGGGGAGTGAGAATGGCAGCGAGCTTATATATACTTCTAGCTCTATAGGAAAAGATTTGGAGGTGAGCCAAGCCCAGAAGAGGCTGTGATCAGAGAGACAGCAGCGAGAAAAATGCATAGGAGAGATCGGTTTCCCTGGCAAACATGAAACACAAAGACTGGGTCACAGCGACAGCATGGGGTGTGTTTTAGTTTCCACCTCCTACACACTCATGCATTAAATATGGTTCAACAATCACACTCTCCAATGGCTCTCAAAACCCTCACTTCCCACCCTCCAACTGAACACTTCCTGGGGAATTCCAACCAGGAATGTATTCTTGATGACGGAGCAACTGTAACAGCTGAGAGGAAAATCACTTTCTAATGAACAACATGCAGTTGAGGCTTTAAACAATTGACCGTTCTCAACATTTTGCGGATCAAAATAGTTGCATTTAATAGTCTGCATTTCTGCCTGGATTGCAAAATTCCAGTGAACACTGACTTAAAGCATTTCATGAGAGCATGCAGTGCATTTCAAAACCATGTTTAAGTCTCATGATCCCCTGTAAATTAGAGCTCAGAGTTGAGCTAAAGTTGCTGTAGCAGAGATACCCTTAATTGCTTCCCATAATACAGAATCACTGTGGTAATGGCCCTTTCAATAGCTGGCCATGAATGGGAAAAGGCACCATTTAAATAGCGCTTGGTTTTAATTACCACTGCACAGTGAAATTGCAGTATTTAATATTTTACAAGATTAGATAGGGAAATGCGGAATATTTACAATATCTTCAAAGTTCTACTTGTTTTATATTTCAAACTTTTAAGATTTCTTTGGGCACATCCTTACAAAATGGAAAACACTGCTTTTCTAACCTTTGGGTCTTGTGAATAGCATCTAGTGTTTTGTTTGAAGGAACAGTAAGCCTTTATCACTTGCTGCTGGCAGATGCATGCTGCATGTGAGCTTGTGACATTGGTGGTGCTGTGATCTAATTATATCTGTGTGCTGTGCTCTCAGAAAGTATACAGTACTCACTGCCGATGCACTCAATGGGAAGGTATCCACTTCTGTATATCACATGCGCAAGCAAAGACTGTCAACCTACAGGTGCTGCATACCACTGCTGAGTAGCTATTCCACGGGTATTTCCATAAGATGAGATATTTGTATGCATAGCGGCACTGCACAGATTGCCCATCGATATACATATAAACAAACAAATATAAGCAGACACAATAAGCAAGTCTGTTGTGGCTATTCATAACATACATTAATCCTACAGGCAATCCAGCTCAATTCCATTATGCTATTATTTACAATAATACTTAAAGCCTTTTCTGCACTATGTAATCTCAAGATTATTTTCCCGTGGCACATTTGACCAATCTGCCATTTACAAATCCTTTTTCTAGACATTATTAAGTGATGCACATGTGATCCTAGTTTCGAACTGTGCTATGAAAACAGAAAAAAACCCCTAAAAATAGCACAAAGTTTCTTTCATCTTTATCCCTATACAGATCGCAGACTACACTGAAGACACAAAGCTGACATAAAATGTTATGGCTCTTGTATTTCTATTGAAGTACAGCGGTATGCTGAGTCGCTATTCCATCACTCATTACGCAGACAGTGCTAAAGCATAAGTGCTGATTGCCAACACCTTCAACTGTCAACACCCAACCTATTTAACTCAGAGACACTGGATGCACCCTGTATGGGTGGGATTTTAAGAGACACTGAACAACCAGAATGCAGCCATCTACATGAATTCCTTTTTTGTACATCACACTAAAAATAAACATCCTATGTAAATATTATACAAATTAAGCAACACAAAACATCTGTTTTGCATCTGTGCTACCTCACTACTGAGGAGCATGTACACGCGTGGCTATTTCCTTTAGTACTGATAAAATATGTTTTTTTTCTTGCACTCCTCTGGTGCTTTACAGTACCATGATGGAGTGAATTTTTAGTATGGGTATTCCCAATCGGCACATAGCCCCTAGCGCCATCACTAGTGCCTTACTGTATACATCTTTACTGGATGACAGCTGTCTGCATCGTGCTGATACAGCTTGACCTTTGCAGCCATCAGACAGGTAAAACATATCACTCTACAGTATGGGTCTGAAAGCCCTGTCACGAAAGTATCCTTGAATTGACCCACAATATCGAGGATGCCTCTCATAGTAGATGCTCAGCTGCTGTACTGTGAAAGGGTGGAGTAAAACAGCTGGTCATAGCAGCCGAAAGCTACTTCAGGATGTAGCCGAGATCCCATCAACCAGTCACCCTAACCCTAGGTCTATCCACAAATCAGCCCAATTTTTGACATTGTCAGTTTCAGGCACTTCCCCTTGTCGTAGAGACACAAGGCTGGTACCGTTGGAGTTTGCAGTTCCATACTGTATCTGTGTGAAACAACCACATCATTGCCTTCACGGGCCCTAAAATTCTTATTCACACACGGCATGGTATAGTACTTAAAGAAGACTTGTGCTCTAGAGAAACTATCACAATTACATCCAGGTGAGCCTAAGGTTCACCTCGGTTAAGCAGGTGGAAAGAAGAGTTTTTTTCTACTGTGATCCAAGAAATGTATGATTTTTAAATCACTGGCAAGCTTACCTCTCTACACAAAGTTGACCAAACTGCTATTACACACAATGTCTGCCTATTCTGCGCACATTTTTGTCAGCCTACTCTAAATCATCTCCAGTTATATTCCTGCAAGCACAATCTCACACTGGCAATGTCAGCTTTGATGTCGAGCCGATCCAGATAACATTCAGGTCAAGTCCAAGTTACTGTACAGCACATTTCTTTGCAGAGTAGCAAGGATGCTGGAGCTGGGTAGCATTAGTTGCCTATTTAACCTATTCCAAGGCACGAAATTCGGCTAAGTCTAAATATTTAACACGCAGCAACAACACCAAACAAGTAGGTCAATGAAATATTCATCTTATTACCTCTTATCTGTCAATGTCAAGAGCAGTCAGTCACATATTAGGCGAAGAAACAGATTTGACAGGCTTGCAATAACGCACCAGAGGAAGCAAATCGATTGATGTTGAATCCAAAGATGAGGAAGGGGACGGTGAGGTGGAACACATCCCACTAATCATGAGCAAAGGCTGTAGATATGAAATGTTTTCAGCGCTTCTGCTGAGCCAACACCGAGCGGTCCGCCTTCCCAGTTAGTGAACCCGTTTGGGAAGGAACAGCACCTTGAGCGACAACGCCGGGGTTTAAAAGACACGGCGTAACATCTTTACAAAAAAAAAAAAAAAGAAAAAAAAAAAATGAAATCCTACCTGACGTCTGCCGCCGGTTAATACATGCGAGCTGACTCGGACGTAGGCTAGGCGACACACACAAGCACCCCGTCCACAAACACACGCACACACACGCATACACACGCACACAGCGAGCGGGTCAGCTCGGCTCGCCTGCCTCCTCCACGGCTGCACGGCATCAAGCCCCTCCTCGTTTATCGTACAGTGGAGAGAGATGAAAAAAAAAAAAAAAAAGACAACATATCTATGCGCCGAAAAAAAAAAAAAATAAAAAAAAAAAAAAGAAAAGGAAGCAGCGTCACACTCACCCGTGGCTCTCCGACAGTCACGGAGATGTAGCTAGATTTTAAAAAACGCGGAAAAGTACTCATTCAGAGAATCTTTCCTGCGCGAGATAGATTTCGACAGCCATGATGCGCTCGCTCAGCCTGGGATGGACGCGCGCGAGCCGTGCGCGAGTGACTTGTTCTTTTATTTTGAAAATGCTTTAAACGTGTGTGGAAGAAGCGGGCTACACCTGCCAAAAGCGTGTCAGCAAACCCGGCCATCAGGCGTGGACAGTCTTGCTTGTCCCCCCCCCCCCAACACTACTACCATGAGGTATAATATATCATCAGTCATGTCAGTATCTACATCAAAATAATGATTAACCTTCGTTTGACTAAACAAATAGCCACACCTGGGTTCAAATACATCCTCATTCTCATTTCACTGAATCCTATAAAAGTAACCAAGCACTAAATGAACTACTTCATCTCTACATACTCTGACTTATTCAGTGGCTCTCAACTCCAAGCCCATTTCGTTCTGGCTAAAGATGGGAATAATAAATATATATGTTCACTTTCATAAGGCCAATGACATCTCATTCAAACAGGAGGAAACAGGGCATTTATTGGGGACAAATTTTATAGGTTAACGAATCAACTTTTATTTAATCCAAATAAACTACAATGTGTGTTATGGTAATGAAGGACCACAGGGACGATCTGATATCATGAAATCTCAGTACACTTCAAAACTGAGAAGAAAAGATCGCGATCCAAATCGCAGATCATGATTATATGATTATAAAAACAGTCATGCGATCTTTTGGCCACAGCGCATCCCTGTGGCTGATAGATGTAATGTTAGGCTACTGGCACAAAGCTCTGGAAGGTCACAGTTCACCATCATTTCATCCTGTGTTGATGTTTGATAAACAGTAGAACTACTATAATGACTCACTTGCACTTCAAGTTGAATGTTGGAAGCTGCGTATCGGTGTTTCCCAGCGGTTTAAATGGAATCAATAAGTACTAATATGTTCGTGTTAATGTCAGTCTCTTAACGTCTTTTTGATGCTGTGGGTCCCTTTAAAACCTCTAACTCCAATCAGAAAGGTTACTGTACATTTCCCTATCTCATATGCTTTCAATGAGGCCATTATCCACATTATAAATTTGAATATTCAGCTCAGCCAGCCTCAGCCCACTTCCTTTAATGCATCAGATTTTATAAGGAGGGTTTTCTCGCATGAAGTGGTTAATTTTGTTCTGTAGTTACACAATTTATTACATCTAGTAGGGTGCATTTAATTTCCTGTTGTTGTCCTCTAACTCTCATTATTGCCTTTGCTTGTGGTAAAAGGTTGTGTAAATAAATGCACTTGGATGTGAACTCCACAAGAGCAGAGAATAAACAGACACAATGCGCGTAAAGATAATGGGGTAAACAAATAAAGGGCGTTTAGGAAAGAATCATCGCCTAAAGGGAGATGCTTTTAAAAGTGAAGTGAAAAGTGAAAAAGGTCTGTAATGCCTTGATGTACTCCGTGAATCACTGCACACTGATCAACATCTATAAAACATCCAACTGAAGTTTATGGTTCCTTATTTGTTGTAGCTGAGAATGTCTTAAACATGGTCATGACCCTTTCAAACCAAAATATGGGGTTTTTCAATTTGTAGTACTAGTTGATAACATGAGTCAACAGCACAGTGTCAACAGTGTTTATTCAGAGCTCTGAGCGAAGAATGAAAAGAAAAACCCAAAGACTGCAATGACAAAAGTGCTTTTACTCAAAGGATGATCTCCAAGGCCCCCTTTCCCTCAACAACTGAAAACAACTTCAGGTGCTTTTGTGCTCAAGTGTTTACATGTTTAGTTTTGGAGACGCTTCTTCTGCTATCCTAAAGGTAAGATTTACAGGGATCTAACTTGAATATATTATTCATGATGCTGTTTTCATTAGGGTGTAGTCGCCTGAAAAACACAACCGCTGTGTTATCATTACCTCAGATTGAGTTGTTTATATCTACAGAGAGAGCAGGGAGCCTTGACGGAGACAATAGTGCACACTTTATGGAATTTCAAACAACCAAACCATTTGTCACATGTTTATTTAGCTGCAGTGAGGAAATTTACTGATTGAAGTAGATCCACTCAAATGAAAAACCAGACACTGCAGAGTGGACAATTACTTGATTAAGCCATTATTTAATCAGAAAGACAGAATTATCAACTACTTTAGTAACTGCTTAATGGGTTTTAACAGGCTGCAGCTTCTCATATATGAAGATGGTTTTATTAATCATAACTCTACATCTTTTATTTTAACCTTTATTTTACCAGGCAAAACATTAAGAAAAGTTTCATATATGAAAAACCCCAAAACCCTCCACCTAACCCTAACTCTCAGCATAATCAATAATGGAAACAATGCTTTGCTTGAGGGAAACTCAGCAGTACTTAGTAGCTGCCAATAGTTGAAAACTAGAATAAAACCACTAAAGAATGATGTTTCATGTGAAATGTTAAGTCAATCATTGTCATCATTGGAGACCTTATTTTAAATAATTCAAATGTAGACATGAATACACAACATGACATGCGATATATAATAATCAAGTCATTCATATTCTATACAGAATCTTTATTAAAGTGAATATGAATGTGAGCTTTAACGCCCTGAAGAAAACATCATTCCACTGTACAGGCATCAACTGTGTGGGTACAAACAAGCAAACAAAACACCCTCATACTTTTTCCAGACATACATCAACGAAACCTGTCACTTCGTGGCATTGTCTCGCTCTTCATGGCGTTACAAACAATGTTCAGTTCTGTCTCTAGGTAACAGCAGGAGCATGTCAAACTGTACAACAAACTATCCGATGTCTTTATTCTGCAGTGCATCGTCCCTCTAAGCCCAAAGAAAACAATTAAGGTGATAAATCCCTTCGTGAAACGGCCCTTTATGCTAAACCAGTGACGTTACCAAAAGTTAGCTCAACAGCTTAAGTGCAGTGTGATAAGACATCTGATAAGACAGAGAGCAATTCTGCCTTATCAGATGATTCGTTCTTCTGAAGTTTTGGATTTGGGGCTAATTTATCACCCAAGTAAATTGCTTTGATCTGAGAACATAATCACTAAAATCATGTCAGACAAGGGCAAAACCGATCAGACGTCAGACGATCAGACAGGCTGAAAGGACACTCCTGTGTTCGTTACACTTGGCGGAGAAAATAAAAGGTCTACACCAAAATCATCACTGTTGTCTATTGTTAACATCTAGAATTCCTGGTTCAGATTCAGGGGAAAATTTCTGAAGGTCTTTACAGCCAACAATCCAGGAAACACATCCACCTCATGGAGGGTTTTAGAGGGTTTTATTTGTATAAATGTGTCTATTATTACACCTCTAACCGGCCTTGACGGAGACTTATTACCAACCTGTCTGATCATCCGACTTCCTTTTTGACATGTTGCTCTAGTGACACTGCTGCAGGCTGTAGCGTCATCATTATCATGGCTTTACTTGTTTTATTTTCACGTTTTAATGTGCTTTCTGTCTGTTTTGGATGCCACAGGCCACATTCTGGTTTGCTTGCAGTACACTGCTGCTGTCGTTTTCAGTTAGCATGTCTTTAGAAATTATTGGAAAACAGAAAAAAATATATAAATGTACAATAGATGAAATGTTTTGTTTACGCCAGTCAGCTGAGAACTTTTTCATCAAATTTTTGTTTTTAGAACACAAAAAAACAATATGGAGGTAGGTGGCTTGATTTTCTTTTCTGAAAGTGACAGACTGTACAAAATCACAAAAAAAACAATAGCAGTAAACGTGAACATATTAACCGTGTATGTGCTAGTGCGTTTTGTAGTGAGGGTTAGCGCCGCAGTCAACTGGGAATCCCAGGTACGTGCCGAGGAGGAATGTCACCTTCCATGTCAGAACACTGAAGAGGACGATGAGGGAAAGGATGAGCGAGGAAGAGGACATAACAATACCTTTCATAGACTGTTAATGAATGTCTGTGTTAGATGGAAAGATAACTGTGGCGACACTTGCTACCTTCGGTCTCATGCCACATTTACATAATGGGTTTGGAGCGTTATATCAGTTTCACATTATTCCACAGTATGAAAGTTGGTGGATTATCACACCATGTACATTTGTTTGTCTACGGTATTGGGGGAAAAAAGAGCAACCAGATGAGAAAGTCTTTGGTTGAAAAAAAAAAAAAAAAGAGATTTTATGTATTTTCAAAAAAGGACATATTTATGCGTACTTCCGTTTAAAAATGGTTTCAAGTTTCAGTCATAACATTATTAGGTAATACAAGGAGGTCTAATGAAAATGGACCCTTTAAAAAGTTAAAAAATAACTCGACTTAAAAACACTGAATGGACCTGAAGGGACCATTTTGAGACATAACAGAATGCACCAAACATGGAGCAACAGATGCTCATCAACACAGATGGGTTGTTGTAGATAATAAATACCACAGGGGTTCAGGCTGAAAATTGCACTGCATCTGCACCTCTGTGACCCATCTCAATAAAACCTGTGCATCATGAACAGAAATGTGATCCATGAGCTGCTATTTTGAGACCAATGGGAACCAATTATAATGTACGTAACATAAGGGGCACAAAGCCTGGACCCGTGGTCAGTGGAAAATGTCACAATGAGACATCCTTCACTTTGTTTACTACATTCGCACTGGTTTTCATTTACAAAATTATCTGTTTCATAAATGTCAGTATGTTTTTCTCAGTCACTATGGTGCTCTTCTTCAAAGACATGCCGACTAATTTGTTGTGGAATTCTGGACATTATCATTAATTCTAGATTAAACCAGCTCTACTTTACTCGTCTTATTTTGAAATAAAGGCACCCGAGAAGAGCCTGATCAGCACTCAGCCAGTCAGGCTGAACGTATGACTCCATACATTACATTCCGATATGCCATTACGCCTACAGACTAGGGCTGCAACTAACAGTCATTTTCATTGTCCATTAATCTGTCGATTATTTTACTGACCAATGGATTAGTTGTTTTGTGTATAAAATGTCTGAAAATGGTGAATTATTATCAGCCCATGATAACATTCTCCAATGTCATGTTTGGTTCTCAACCCAAAGATATTCGCTATACTAAATAAAAGGTGTAAAGAAACCAGATAGTATTCAAATGTAAGAAGCTGGCATCTGGCATTTTGACTTTTTTTTTCTCCCTCAAACCAATCCATCTTATAATCATAATCAATCCTCATTAGTTTCACCCCCCCGACATAATACCCCTAATAGCATCAGTCAATGGACTACAGGCATCAGTGCCTAGTGGGAAGGTCTCTGCCATTAGGTGACTGTTGTTCTCATTCCCTACCATGGTCAGTATCATTCATTCTTATGAGTTATGGAGTCCGAAAATCTGATGATGGGAAATGAGCAGCTGTAGGCGTATTGTTAGTAACTATTGAAATGCGTTTAAGTATTTGGAGCAGTGTGACTTAATGAGACCACGACAGGCAAGCACTAAACAGGGGTCAAAGTTCAGTAAAGGTTTGGCAAGGAATTTGGCATGTCAATTCACCACATAGTCACGTGTGAAACCTCCAAATTGATTCAATGCGAAATGTATTTAACACTGTCTAGACATCATTCAGACACGTTCCTCAAAACTCACATATCACAGCAGATAACAACCAACGGAAAGTCTACACGGAATTTCTTTTAAATAGTCCTGGAGAAGACTACTCCGCCGGCTGTTCCATTTAGACTGACCTGTGACCGTTAATGTGACCTCAAGTTCTGGGTCATGTCAGGGAGAGGGAGCTAAAGTATGAAAAAAGAAATGCACAGACACAGATTTTCTGTTGTGCAGTGGAGATGAGGTTCTATAGTATTTTAACAATCACAAATCTTATATCAGTTATTAGATATAGGCTTCTTTATCATTTATATCCCAAGCACTTAAATCTGTAAACACCTTTTATTCTCTGCTAAAGCACATACTCTTCAAATGCCGTGACTATGGGGGTCAACAAAAAAAACAGACAGTCCACTCATTGACCTAGAGTGATGCTTCCATGTCCCCAAACAGCCTTTAAACTAACTTGCAAAGTTAAACTGGGCACACACTTAATGACTAGCTCAAACATTCTAAGATGAGACACAACATATTTAATGACTTCCTACAGACTGGAACAGATTTTAATCTTTGACAGTCAGTGAGGAGCACAAACGACTGAGCCAGTCCACTACACAACACACTTAACAACTCATCCGTAATGACTGGACATGGTGTAGCCAGACAGCAAACAGTTTGCCATCTATATTTGTTCTGAGTCACTAATTAGCACTTTGAGAAAAGCATAATATACTTTTATCCATACAGCACAGACTGGGGCTACCATTCATTAAGACCCTCTCCTCCTTTGCAAATGCTTCACATCAAATTCAAATAAAACTTTTTTTTTTTTTTTTCCATTCATTTTCTGTAACCTTTTAATCCTCTGGAGGGTCACGGGGGGGGCTGGAGCCGATCCCAGCTGACATCGGGCGAAGGCGGGGTACACCCCGGACATGTCGGCAGTTCATCTCAGGGCTGACATATAGGGGACGAACAACCATTCACTCTCACATTTACACCTTGACCTTTTTGGACTGTAGGAGGAAGCCGGAGAACCCGGAGAGAACCCACGCAGACACGAGGAGAACATGCAAACTCCACACAGAGAAACCCCAGCTGGCGGTGTGGGGGTGTTGGGTTCGAACCCAGGACCTCCTTGCTGTGAGGCGACAGTGCGAACCACTGCACCACCGTGTCGCCCCAAATAAAACTTAAACTACTGAATCTACTACAATAACCAATGAAAATAAAAACTAATGCCTATAAAAGCTGTTAATTAGATTTGTTTCCTGCATCTCACAACAACAACACTTCTGACATAGTGATGAGTGCAAATGACCAATTTTGTTTGTTAATGTAAAGAGGAGGATGGATGTCTAGCTCTTACCAGGTCTGAGGGTGGCAGGACAATGTTTGACAAGCATTTTCAAGTACACCTGCTTTAAAAAAGGACATGACCTAAATTCTTTATCTAATGAAACTGGCAGGATCAAAAGACGATGGGTACATGTTCTACTCAGTCTGTATCTAATGCACTCTCTATGTGGACAGATGCGTACATTTGTAGCTGGATGACAGAGCAGGAACAGTTGACACTTACGTTTTGAGGGCAGAGATGGTGTACATGGTCTTGGGCAGCAGCAGGTAGATCTGGTCTGTCAGCACAGCATTGATGATCTTCTTAGCTACATAGTCCGGATCCAGGATCGGCAGCAGTGTTGGCCATCTGATACAGGCAGAAGAAATGATTTAAAGAGAACTGCGTCAAACCCATTTCAAATTAACGTTCAATTCCATCCCTGCGCTGAGAGAGATTACTGAATTCCTGACTGACGTGGATTATTTAACTTCCAAAAACTAATTAAAAAAAAAAAAGGATCTCTGTTTTGAAATCATGAATCTTACGAAGCGCTCACATGTACAGTATGCAGGGGTTACAATGGACTGGAGCTCAGCATCTCCAATACTGGGCTGGTGACCATGGTAACATAAATCTTGCCCAGTTCATTTAGTTAACATCTGACAGTCCAATACATGCATGGCATATGTGCCAAAGGTCCAGTGTTACTGAAACAACAGACGACAAAAGCTTCCAACGAAAAGTCATAATGGTCCAATGAAACCGTTCAGGATGTTGATCCTAGATGAACACAACGGACACTTACGCACTTGGATTCCTTTTACTTCTGGTGACTCATTTTATTACTGGTGGCAGCTATAATATTCACCACTGTATCCTCTGTGATAAGGTCTGTTGGTTTTCTCTGACTGAGACACGTAATAATCACTGGCGTCTGTATAAAGACCTGATGGGAGAATGACCATCATACATTACATCTATGCTGCATTGGAACCCTGGTCCACGTTTGCCTGGTTGGTTAATAGTAGTAGTTGTAGTAAGATAAGCAACTTGAGACTAATGTTTCGATTCATCAAGTTTCCCCAAGAATTTAGCCAGCTCACCATTAAAGGAATATTATGTCAGAAAATCAACATTTTAGGTGAAATGTCTACTGGCCTTGAAAAAGTACATGGCACACTGTACAGTGATGACATGATGCAGAGAGCTCTGAGTCATTTTAATACATTTCAGACATGTGTCGTGCTGTGTGGATATTTTTAGGATGTGTGTACACTTTGAGTTGTCCAAAGTGACGTGCCAGGTGTTGGTGCTGGCATAAACCATGTGGCCTGGTGTCTTGAGGGGGCTGCGGGATGGATTGAGATGGACATAATTCTGCAAACACCTATAAAACCTGAACTCCAGACATCTAGGACTTTACCTCAACAGTCCCTCTAGGGTAAGAATAAGAAACACTACAAGTCTAAACGTCACCACAGACAGTCCGCAGGCACTGCTTTGTGTTTTTACACTGAATAGTGCCTTCTTTCATCTATTCATCTGTCTGCCTGTGACTTCAGTGCTCTGAAAAAACCATGGCAAACTTTTTGAGTTTTTCCACAATTTGTTTGACACAATATTGGTTGAATGTTTTGTAAAAGAACGTTGTATGAATGTGATAATTGTGAATGCTTAAAGAGTAACTTAAGGTGCAATCTGTAGGATTTCGGAAGACTTATTTGCAGAAATTGAATATAATATTCCTAATTATGTTTTCATTAGTGGACTGTAAAAACTAGACCTTAGGCAACGAGTGGGGGTGGACTAGTGAAGGAGATCAGAAAGATGAAGAGGACTAAGCTGTTGAGGGACCTGGAGGTAGGGAGAAGAATGACGACCAGAGCTGCTCCTCATTATACGTACATGTCCCCCTGGCTCCTTCACTTGGATCTTATGCTTTTAGTCTCACTCATGTAATCCACGAGGGAGAGATGCAAGAAAAAGATGTGATGTACTTTCCTCTGAACTGGCATTTGAAACAACGCTGTTTCTGAGGACAATGAGTGGCAGTCAACTGCCTTTAAAAGACCCGTACTGTGAAAATGCACTTCTATTGTGTTTTTAGGTTCATATAAACTATGTGGTGTAAAATAAAAGCTGTGAAAATATGAACTTGCTCAGTACTGTCAGTCCTCTAGCGCGAGGTGTCTGGAGGACAAAACAAGCCTCCAGACAAAAACAAGGTAATTAGAAAATCCTTGTGATGTAGTAAGGTTGAACCATATCCATAACCAATCATATTCAGGGTATTTTTTTAATTTGTTAACACCACCCCCATCAGTTATTAGCAACAAAGCAGTGACCGTGTCTGGAAAACTCAGTAACACACCTGATCCAGTTTTAAAAAGACAATAAATCATTAACTCATAACTCATATTTTGTCAGCTTTAGCTAAATTCAAGGCTTTCTCATAATACCTGAAAAACTAAAAAAGTATATAAAAAGCAACTAAAACTAGTCAATTCTTCAAAAATAAAAATAATGCATGCTTATGCATTTAAAACTAACAAAAGTGAAAATCAAAAGCCAAACTTAATGACTAAATTAAAAAACTGAAAGTTTCAAAACTACAGCATTTGCCATAAATAAAGCAGTGTTTCCAGTATTTCTCCAGTCTGTCTGATTGCCTTATTTCATGCTCCATAAATAAAACATTACACTTTATCTTCCTCTCAGCCCTGTTCTTCTCTCCATTTTTCCATTTGTCCCCTCCAGCTTGGCCTGTCATTATAAATAACACTTGGTTCTTAATTGAGTTGCCAGCTAAAATAAACTGCAATCTTCACCTCTCCGTTTCACTCCTCTCTCCTTGTTCACCTCCTCCTCTTTGTCATGACAAGTCAGTCAATCTCACAACAGTCTTCCTGAGCACTGGTCATCACAGTGAGGTTATAAAGCCCACGGCTAGCGCTGCTTAACTACCTTTCTTCATGGACTGAAGCACAAACACCTCAATGAACCAAGGACAAATAAAATCTATTGAAGTGCATTAACACTGATCATGTGATATAATAATCAATTACTGAAGTCAACGACTGAAAAAGATGATGAAAAGAAGTCATGGGAGTGGTTGAAGAAATGAGAATGAAAATGGAAAAAGGAAGAAAGAAGCCGGTAGAAAGACAAGTTTCATCCAGTTACATATCTATTTATTCAGAAAGGGAAAAGAAGAACGAAGGACAAAATAATGTGAGAGGAGATGGAGATAACTGATGTGATTTGTTCATTTAAACCAAGCCGAGCTAAGCTAAAATGATAATAGCCGGTTATTTGAAACCACTGGAGCAATGTAAAGAGTGCATTATTGACTTTTTGATTCTTTGACAGTTAAAAAGACACATTATCATGTTCACAGCGGCGTCTGAGGTGAATCGTCTTTTTGATAACTTAAAATAAAGTTTAAAACTTCTTTTACACACCAGTAAAATAATATTTGTTTTAGGTAAAGATCAAATCAGAAATAGTATCTCATAAATGACACTACAGTCAGATGCTGAAGACGTTCTTCCAAAATGGCACATTACTTGTTCGAACATTTTTTTATTTTTTTTTTTACAACCTTAAAATTAATTTTGAAATAACTGTAGATCAATCACTTAGTCGTCCAAATTTTGGATTTGTTCATTCGCCAAAAATGCTACTATTTGCTCCAAAAGTGTGTTACTGTCTGTGCTAATTTGATATCTTTGAACACTTCACTGTTTGTGGGACAAAATAAGAAACCTAAGGACATAATCCCTCTTTTAGGAGACGTACTCCTCCTACATCCTGATAAGGTTGACACGGGTGGTTGACATTAGAAATGTGAGCAAAAATTAAATAGGAAGAAAGAAGCCGATAGAAACACTTGTTTCCTCCAGTTACATAATTCCCATAGATATTCATTCAAAAAGAAAAAAGGCAAAGAAAAACAGATGGAGGAGAAAATAATGTGAGAGAAGATCGAGCTGGTTCATTGAAGCTGAGCTGAAGTGATAATAGCCAGTTATTGAAAACCATCATTGCCATGTAAAGAGAGTCTTATTGACTTTGTGATCATCACAGCTCGTGCTGTTGCCTGAGAAGTGATTAGTGCGACTGACTGCAAAGCTGGTGACCTGATATCAACAGCTTTACGCAAATAGTTGGCGGGTTACAATATGTTTAAATACTAAAATCAAACTAGAAAGTCCAGTCGTTTCCATTAGTTACCAATTTTAACATTTTTCACTGTGATTATACATCTAACCACTCTTGTATGTTAATAAAATACTATACAGATTCACGATTATGTACTTTAAGGGTCACGTGAATTTAGTCACACAAACAGTGTTTTGCTTCCTCCATGAAGAGCCTGTTATCGCACCCACTACTTTGAAGACATAGATGTCCTTTATGTTTCGCACAGAGAAGCTTCATTAAAAATTAAGAAACCTACTTAGTTTGACACCCATCAAACATCCCAGTGTTGATGAAGTATGGGCACACGATGGTGGTCTTGATGCCATCTTTTCCAGTTGCCAGCAGCTCCAGACCCACTGACTCGGCAAACCCCACTGCTGCAAACTTACTGGCACAGTAGTCTTCAAGGGAGGGGATAGAGGCGACCGGGAAAGAAAAAAGAAAATCAGTTATCATGAGTATGTTCACAACCATGAAAATAAGAATATATTCCCAGAACAGGGACTATTTATTTGAGCTATTTGTTTAATCTCATCCAGCTGGACTGACCCAGACCTAGAACTTCTTTTTGGTAAACATCCAGGTGAACCAATAACCGTAGCCCAATTAAACACCTTTGATGTTCTCACATATGAAGAACACAGATGTTCTTCATATGTGACCAGTTCACCTGGCGTCAGGTTACTGTGTGATTAGCAAACAGCATGTTGTTGTATTCATGATATGTTGAAGTGAAAGACTGGCATGGTGGTGAGCTACGGTGACATACCATTACAAAAAGCTCCAACACCAATGATAGAACACTTTAATCATTCAAACAAAGGCTGCATTACCAGGGGGTCTGCAAAATCATCATAATTCGCTATAAATTATACATTTGTGCTGTGAATATCTCCTGATGGGCAACATTTATGCCATGTTGTGTCCACCCCCACCCTTGTTCGCTTTGGGCCAACAGAAGCTCTGATAAGATTGTGACACATCGCGTCAATCTGTCACGAGTCACTCCCTTCAGTCGTGGTCTTGCAGACCCAGACGTATCTCCAGTGCTGTGTCGGCACTGGAAGTAAGTCTGGCTCAAGCCACTATATCCTTCTGGAGTAGGGAAAAGACTGGGCGGGGTGTTTGGCTGGTCTGTATTACTTTAAACAAATTACACTCATCTTGGCTGGCGCTCAGAGCAGGATGCTTTCACAATACCATTTAGTGTCGGGAGGAGGAACTTGTTTTGTAGTCGATTTTATTTGCAAAGCTTAGGAGAGACTTTTAAGACTAAGCTGTAAAATAAACTGTAATAAGCATTTTCATCTCAGTCAATATGAATAATACAAATAATTATTAACATTTCATGCATATATGTCATTTTGACAGAGACTGAATATCGACCTATGCTGTCGTTTAGGGGTGAATATGTGTTTTCAGGAAATTATTATTATTATTATTATTTCTAATCAGCGTTTTATCACTTCAGCATTACAAGGACATTTACCCTGTTGTATAGGCAAGGTATGAGCAAATACATTAGGAAATACACTGCCACTGCCCTTTACAATCTTAGCTGGAATAAAATCAAAACTAGTAGCAGCACCACCAGTTAAAACAAACAGATTAAACCACAGCTGTGGTCGTCCAATGCTCGTCTTTATGTCAAAGTCAAGCATCTGCTGATGTTTTCATGTCACTTTTCTCCACAGAACAGAATGTTTTTTTAACAAACCTAGGATAATAACACACTGAGGTTGATTGGTTGCATAATGGATTTAAACTCTAGAAAATAACTCAAACATTGCTCAAACACTCTGTTGTTATTTTATCTGAAATGAAAGTGCTTTTTGTCTTTTCACTTCATCTTGTTTAGTTGTTAACTACACTAGACAGACATCAGTGAAAGTGATGTCCCTCCACATTTACAGCTGTCATTTGATGTGTCATTGTTTATTACAACACACCTATAGAAGAGAAGTAATGATTTATGCCGAGACCAAACCTTTTACATAATCTGACCCGGGCACAAAAGATAAGACATCACAACTCTACAGGTGAAAGGGCAGCAGAGTGTAAACACGTCATACAAGCATTACGTCATATAAAGCTAATATATTTCCATATCTCTCACAAAGTTCACGATGCAGTTAATGACATATGCCATAAAACACAGAACAAAGCAAACAAGAACTTAAAGAAGGCAGCATTTTGAGTCACAAAGAGGAGTCACAGTCTGACAAGTACGTATGTGTACTGAAAAATGGAGGTCATAAAACTTTCTGACAACATAATTAAGATGATTTAATGAAGTTCCATTGAACAAAAGGTTGTAAGGTTATGTTTTATCTACTTTTGGTAACTTTGCAAAGTTAAGTAAAAAGAAGAAACGAATTTAAACATGTTTAACTGAGCTCTGTACAGATATATATTATAGATTATAGAGTATCTTCGAGCTCAAAACACTAAATTCTAGCAGGGATGAAACAGTTATTGTCATTGTTGGTTAATCTGTTGATTAATCGATTAGTTGGTTGGTCTATGAGGGAGAAAGAAATGAGAAACTACTTTTAAAAGAAATTACTCAAACTGATTTATTGATCATCAAAAGAGTTGGGAATTAGTTGAGAAGTTGACAACTAATCCATTAATCCTTGTAACTATAGAACCTAGTGGCTTAAATGAAGAATAAGGTCTTTTCTGCAACTTTATTTTATTATCCTGTAGAGTAACTCACTATACAAGCTTGATTCTAGCACTGAGGAAAGTCCAAAAGTCACATTGGTTTTTTTTTTACTGTTGACATATGAAATTGTTTTGTGGCTGCTGTCTTTACCAGGAAAATTTCAGCTTGTACAAACACACACACCTGCCAGTCCATTGACTGCGATGAGCCCTGCAGAGCTGGCGATGCTCACCAGATGACCGTGATTGTTGGCGATCATGGCAGGAAGGAAGGCCTTGTAGGTCTGAGAGGACACAGTTCAAAAAAACCAAAAAAAACAAAAAAAACAACTTTGAAAACTTCATCCACTAAAGAAAACCCTGAAACACAATCCTTAAACATGCTCAGTTGAAATTAATGGTCAATACAAAAAAAAATCTAGTGGAGCGTAATACTATACTTGTTCACAATAAAATGCCAAATTATGTAGAAACTTGATTGGCTCTGAACGGGATTAACCTGACTAAACATCCTGCACTGATTTACTGAGTCCCAGCTCTGAATCTGCTGTTTGTGACTGACCCAGAAGTGAGCCATCGAGTTGACCTCCATCGTCTTTTCTATCAGGGAATCTGGAGCATCCATGAACTTCTTTCCTGTCACGATTCCAGCGTTGTTCACCAGGATACTGACGTCGCCCACCTCCCGCTTCACCTGCACGGGACAAAGAGAAATGACTGTACTGTACAACCCAGACAGTATGGATTCAAGATGTTTGATTTTTTGTCTTCATTTTATTTATAAATATACATTGAATCCTGCCATTCAGGCCTGCGACACATTCTGGACGGAGCAACTGAAGACTGCTGAGCTAAAAATGTTGAATAATGATGTGATTCGATACAGCTTATGTCAGTATGAGAGAGTAATAATGACTTCTTAAAAAAGTAGCATCCAGGAAAGGCCTAGTCCTGCAGGTCCAAAGATGGGCCAAGGTTCAATAATTTGTCCTCAAACATGAGAGGAAATCATTGAACTGTTTTAAAACAAATGTTCCTAATCCCCAAGTTAAGAAGGGATTTGTATATTTCAGCATCTTCAGTGCAAAACAGAATTAAACATTCAATGATTTTCTTTGGGGAAAGAGATGCAAGTTGAAGACCCGCAAGTTGTCATTTATCTATAATAGGGCTTTTCCACCAAATTAGTTCTGGTTCTTGAACCGGTCAGGATTCTTGGAACCAACAACAGACTGTAATACAAGAGAAACTTATTACCCCATCGAGCTCCACAGCGTTTGTGCCATAGAAAAATCTATGAGATGTCTCTCCTCTTTTGTATTCACCTTATGTCATCTGGGAAAGAATCCTCCTTTCATAAATGTTAATCTGTTACATAATTTATAATGTATTGATTGAAGACGGCTGATCACCATCTGTCCATGCCATCTTTCATAAGTTATTTGTGACATTTGTACATGCATGTAAGATCCTTGGCCTCCTCTTCCCTGACTTCAGTTTGATCCTGGTCACCCCCGGGTCAGCCGGTGCCACAGATCTGGGTATCGAGAGTCTGCAGATACACAGCTGTTCAAGGACTCTCACTGCAAAGCATGTCCTTTCTTTTGCAGATAGTATCTCCTCACTTAGTGTGTGGTGGGAAACCTGGCGTCTAAGCTGAGCCTCGAATACTACAGCAACTATGTCTCTTTTAGATTGATGTATGGGACGAGCAGGAGGAAAGTGCTTCCTGAGTGCTCAGTATATTAATGAATCCATTTAGTTAGACGCTGGAGCCTGGAGAGTCATCCCGTTCAGTCCTATGTTCAAGTTCTTCCACAACAGTTTGAGAATATTGTTTTCAATCTCTGTAATCTTTAAGTTTATCTTTTGGTTTATTATTTGATCTTGCATTCGAGTGAAATTTAAGTGCAATCGGTGCATGTATTTATAACTGTTTCTGGAGTTTTTGATAGAGTTACCATTGCAGGAATTAGACCATTTCTCAATACTACTTTAAATGGTATCCTAAAGTGACGGCCTTCTTACGGAATGCAAGCTTCAGCTAAAATTAGTGTACGTCTGTCCTCAGGATGAAACAAGAGTTGTGACAGTTAACAGACAGTGTCTGCGTCAAAACAATAAACATTAGGCATTCTTTTGTCTAGAAGGCTTCTGTTGGATTAAATGTCAGGTAGAGACGTGTTGTACGGAATCTTCTTTTCTTAAGTTTCTTTAACTGTATTGAGCCTCCCTTATTATTTGTTCTTAGTCAGCACATTGTCAACAGCCTTGTGGATGCTGAGCAAATACAACAGTAGTTAACTGTTAGTCGTCATATCTGTCCCTGCTTTCTCTTGGTTGTTTGGAATTGTGTATTGACTTCATCACTGAGCAGACTGCACTTGGATTTCTTTGAGCCGTTTTCTAAACATCGCAATATTTAGAAAGTCCAAAATGATACAAAAATGTATTGAAACAACCAAAAAAGCCATCACAGAACCTAAGCCCTTCACAAACCGAGGCAAATCATCCAGAAAATAGTCCGGAGATTAATCCATATGTGATGAGGTGTTGTTACACTCCTTCTGTTGGGCTTTGTCCATAACGTGGTTCAGATCCTGTTCTCTGTAGTCACCTGATGTTACACTACCTGCCACGCCTACCCACATGTTAAAGACAGTTAAGTGTCTGTTTGCACAACAGTCATCTCTGGCCTGTCCTCAAGGCATACTTACACTCACGCACTCTTTAGTTAAAGGATCACCTCTTCAGCCTGAAGGGACAACTCCTCACATATCTGCACCAAATTCCAGAGCACCTAGTTATCCAATGTCGCTTTTCCACTGATGGTATCAGCTCAACGTGCCTCGACACGGCACCGCTTTTTTTCCCACATTTCCACTGCGTGAGTGCCGGGACCACCAGGTACTATCAGATACTATTTCTAGTATCACCTTCGCTGAGGTTCCAAGCGAGCCAAAGTGATACTAAACGACACATAAAATCATGCAGATCACAGGTTGTTTGATCCAGAATCGTCGCTGCATCAATATGTATGTGTGTCAACACGTCACGATGCGGGACACCGAGCCAAGCTAGCGGGAATGATCGCTAAAATCCTAACTGTAATGACAATGAAATGTAATGATCATGCAGCTGAAAAGAACATGAGTATTATGACAATGCAAAACACAGTGCTGTTAGGTTTACCAATTAAATTGCTTCAGTCTTATCAGCGAAGAATTGCAGCATTTTCTCCATCTCACTCCCATTTTTTTATTGTTAATATTTTTACGCAACAAAAGAAGGGAGGGACAATCGTAAAACACTGATTATCATTGGCAAGACAACAAGGTTAAGTTAAATTTTCACTTTTGATTACAAATGTCTATCTGCCACAGGAGGGTAAATATTTGTATCTAAACTGTCAAAATTAAAAGAAACCGCTGAGAGTCTCTACTGCATTTTGGTTTCATTTATAAATGAACAGGAACAGGAACTTTGTGGTGCATTCAGGTGCACCTTGTAAATTTAGAAATCTCAAATAGCCTAGTAGTTTATATAGTTTATAGTTCTTTCTCTGCAAATGAATAAAATTACGGTTACACCAGTGTTTTTTAATATATTTTAGATTTCATTAATTTTCAATAAAAACATTTCATGTAATTTCACTAAAAAACATTTATCTTTGGCCTGTAGCCCTCCATT
>JAPQRN010000010.1:371675-392470 GCA_037367275.1 Coranthus polyacanthus
ATATACTTTTTTTCATTTCATAGGAAAGAATTCGGGCCCCTCTGGCTAAAAGTATAAAACTGTAAGTATAACTATAACTAACTATAACTATAGTGTGCATTTGTGTGAACCTGTTTTAGAAACAGCACCACACACAGGCGTACACTGGTGCTTACCTGGTCAGCCACTCTGTAGACTTCGTTCTTATCGCTGCAGTCACACAGATAGTAGTGCACTCTGCTGGCTCCGTGCTGTTTAGCCAGTTTAGCCGTTTCCTTCATCCCTTCCTGGTTAATGTCCCACAACACCAACACGGTGCCATGAGCCGCAAACTCTTGAGCCATGAGGCGACCGATGCCGCTGCCTGCCCCTGTGATCAGGACCACCTCATCTGTTATGTTCTTCTTCTTCTTTGGTACAAACAGGTGGATGAAAGCCTCTATGTTGTACCAGATGGACAGCAGGAGGACTTGGATGGTTTCTAGGAAGAAATTCATGGTCGCTGATGGATCTAGGAAGGATGAGATGAAGAATATGCAGAGAAAAATGAAGCGGGGCAGCAGGGCGAACTCAAGCAGCTTAATAAGTTTAAATATTTGCATACCAGTCATGCTTTCTTCTCTCAGACATTACGGCTGCAGTTTAGGATTAGTTTAATAGCTATTTAACACAGTAAGTGCCAATGTTTGGGCCATCTACTGGCAAACTGAGCATAAAATGAGAGAGCATGCAGCTGGTTTGCTGCTAGTTTTCATATTA
This sequence comes from Coranthus polyacanthus, assembly GCA_037367275.1. NCBI lineage: Eukaryota > Metazoa > Chordata > Actinopteri > Kurtiformes > Apogonidae > Coranthus > Coranthus polyacanthus. The sequence goes on from JAPQRN010000010.1 coordinate 372,414, forward strand.
GCAGCACAACTACTGAAGAAAATCTTTCTTTTTTTCCTTTTCTTCGATAAACAGACCTGTTTAATCTCAAGCATGTCGGAAACTGCTGATAAATGCATACCAGGACCCAATATTTTAATATCTGGAAAGTTTTATCCAACAACAACAAAAACCCTAAGATCAGTTCAGATTCAGTTCATAGTAAACCTAAACAGAAGAAGGAAATCTGAACATTTGATAAGCTGGAATCAGAAATTATTATTAGGTTTTTTCCCTTTTGGTGGATTCGTCAGATCAAAACTAAAAACAAATATTAATTTTGTGTTGACTGGATAACTATTTGTCTGATAATTTCTACTATCTTTCACTACCTCCTTGTTTTCGTGTCAATGTCTTTTAGACACTGGGAATGTTTAACTTCACGTGATGATAACTTGTCAAAGATTTCCAATTTCATGACCTTGAGACACACAGTGTATGAAACACAAACTTTGAAACATACTACAACTTGCTTTGAAAAACTGCGAGCAGCGACGTAAAGTATGAGTGTATTCAATGGTGGAATGTGACTCAGTACTTTCACTCAAGCTTGCGGTGCTTGAGTGTTTCCCTTCTCTGCAGCTTTTTACGCCACTACATTAGTTTAGTTTAAACCACATTATCTCCAAAATGTGTTGACTCTGAATGTTCGTGACAAACCGACTGATCGTTTATGGGTAGAGGAACTTCTCCTCCTTCTTAAGATAAATAAAGTCTTTTAAAATAAAAAAAACGTTGATTACCTGGAAAATGCATTATCAGAAAGCTGAAAGTTGATTTTTTTATTTGTATTTTTACAGGACAGTTAAGCTACAGAAATAGGATCATCTTATAGAATGTAATGCATTGCTGTAGGTTTAACCGCCCAGCAGTGTATATAATGTAGTTTTAATGAGCCTTAAACATGAAGAGCAGTAAAATACAACAGTAAAGTTAATCCAAAAAATGTATTATAAAATAGTAAAACACTGACAGGGACCATTTTACTTCACATTGAATGCTTACTTTTCATACTGCGAGTACAGTGCTGATACATAATTTAACTTAAGTTTTTAAATGCACAACTCGTACTTTTAGTTTAGTGTTTTCAGTCTACTTCTACTTAAGGGAATGATCTGAATACAAAGTACAGAATACTTCCACCTCTGAGAGTATTGTACTTTCGTGAATTGACCGCGCTTACTTTCTAAAGTTTGCTTAAACAAACACACGCATCGGTACGTTATTTGTTTTGTGCATTACAACAAAAAAAATAAATAAAATAAATCTAGGAATAAACCTGCTCCGCATATCTTGTTTTATTCTGAGGGATTTGCCTTCAAGTAATCGATGTTAGTCTGATAAGCAACACGAATACGACTCCGTAGAAATAGTTTTAACTAAGCGATAAACTGGCGCAAATAACGCAGCGATATATTTGGGAAGATAGCGGAAAAGAAGGGGAAGTTTTTAACGTGTTTAATTTGATAACACGCCCGCCGAATCTGAATCAAAGACGGACTTACAGCTACTCAGATACCGAGTGTTATCACCGTTTTTTGTTTTTTTTTTGTCAGTGTGTTTCCTAAAGGAGACCTTTGCTCCCCGCGTAGTTTAGCTAACGTTACGACACACAGACCGTCAAAAAGCCCGTGTTATCATCGTTAAGTCCATCGAGTCGACATGCATCGCGTGTTCAGAGCAGCGAACGTACCGTGGTGTTTGTTTGGAGGGAACACAGCTTGAGTCTGACAGGCTCTGCTCGGTTGGAGTCCAGGCAGAGGCTCGGCACTTCTCTGTAGCCTGAGGTTAGAGAGGAAAAAAAAAAACAAAAAAAAAAAAAGCAGGATGTCACTAAATAGCAGAACGAATCCACGCCCGGCGCGCGCCTCCCCTCCGACGCGAGGCATTGTGGGATTCGTAGTGCGTTACTTTTTCCGCCCCTTTTAAGCTAGCCTAAAGTAAAGAACCGATAGTAAGAACTGATATTAAAAGCAACTCACTTACTAATAGGGTGATGAAGTACTAAAAGGAAGACAAATTAATAGTGTACAATTATAGCAGTAAGCTAAACAACTGTGCATTCTTTATTCAGTCTGTGGTAGAAGCTACTCCAGCTTCAATGATTTTGGGGTTTCACTGGCAACTACATTTGAATTAGTGATATATATTCTATTTGGCAAGTAAATTAATTAACAGTACACAGTACAAGTACAGGCTTAAATACTGTTAAGGTCCTGTGTAGTCAAGACCACCTAAACCGAGACGAAGTCATGACCGAGACCAGAGTGTATCGAGACCGAGATAAGACCGAGACTTTGACGGGTCGAGAACAAGACCAGACTAGATACACAGCAAGGGCAACATGGCAAACATGTTTTTCAAAAAATTATAGGTTGATATGACTTGAGGGGTGGGATGATTCCCGTCGCCTGTTGCAAAATGCTGAAAATCAAGAACTGGCTCCTAAAAGAAATGTTTGAAAGTAATGATGTTACCAAATCAATCAGAAAATGCACCAGATATTTAGTGATATTTCTACAGCTGCGCTCTAGACTGGTCTTGAAATAAAATCCTGAGTCCTCTTTGACCGAGACTAAGACAACTCAGTGTAAAAATATGGTCGAGAGTGAGATGAGACCAAGATCTTCAAAAAGTGGACTTGAGACGGGTCTCTTGAGATCAATCTTGAGTACTACAACACTAGTCCAGTATGTAAGTCCGAGGGGGATTGAGGTGGATCTAATTGCAGAACTTGAATAGCCTTTACCTCACTCAGTTTTCAGATAACCAGGGTTTTCATTATTGTAATCACATGAAAATGAGATTTGCCTTTTCTTTAGATACAGACCGAGCCGGTCACTGTTATGTTGTGTCACCATGTTACTACAGTAGCTTCGAACAAACTTCCTCTTCTTGTTTTTCCATGTTCTTTTTAAAATAATGCCCTGTACGGAGTAAGAACTCCACTTCCTCACTGAGAAAAAAGTTGGCCTTTCTTTGCTCTGAGAATTCTCCTAAAGGACTAACCTTCTGGTTTCAGCGAGTTATGTTTGAGACGCTCTGGAAGATTAAATTCAAAATGTCGCGCCCCTCTCTACCCACTCTTTGCTTCTGTTATTCATCCGGAGGCTTTCTAAAGCCTCCTGTGGTTTGGGTGTTTTTGACAATAATCATAAGCCGCAAAGTCCCTGCTTTATGTTCCACTGGGGAAACTGTTGTGCCTGTCATTCCCCACGTTCACGCTTTTCTGCACCGTTTCCTGACCTCTTCTTAGTGAGTTGTTTATCAAAAACAGGAACAAATTCATACGTATTTCAAGGTTACAGAAACGCACAAATGCAGCAGTTCGGGCTTGGGTAAAGGCTAAAGGCAGAGACCAAGGGGCAAGCTGAGTCAGTAACAGATAATAGATAATGTCAAGAAGTCTAAACAGGGCAAAGGCGAGCAGGTAAAAGTTCAAATTGTACTATGGGTAACACTCAGGTTACCTCAGATAACAGGTGGGAGTGTCAGGATTTCTAAGGACAAGAGAGCAGAGGCATTAAAGAGTGTGACAACATTATACCATAAACTATATTAGTTTAAGAAAAAGTTTGATCAAGATATCAACTTTTTTGTTACATATCATTACATTTACCTTAACTGTGCTTTGATTGAAGAGTTAATATAATGTTTTATGACTGTAGGAGGATGATATTATCCATCCTAATCCAGACACGATGGCTAGATATGAAATTAATATTAGTTTTAATGATAATAATTAATCTCTGGGAGAAACTCCAGATGTACTGAAGAAAGCTGGAGGTTTGATTTATAAGAGAGATTGTGATCTTGTCAACAGACAGGTGAGATTATGTGTGTGTGAGAGAGAGAGTTTAAGCCACAGTATGAAGTAATGCAGAAACGTTAGCCTGGTCAGAACTGACTGAAGCTGTGGTGTCGTTCAGGCAGGACTCTTTAACCATTTAACCATTTATTGGCACCGAATGACTGAATTTGTGTTTGGTGGTGATTCTGCTCCCCACGAGAGCCTGAGAATCATAACATTTGAAAGAATGAACTCAATGTGAGCAGAGAAAATAATTTTTAGGAGGCTGATGTGCAGATCTGTAGTAGATGTTGTAGTATGAGTGATGTGGTGAGCACAGAACAGGCTGAATGAATGAACACTGGCTACATTCACAGACTGACTGGCCGTTCACATATTTTTTTTTTGAAATGTGGCCAGTATGCAGTGTGAACTAGTTACGTATATTTCTGAACTGAGCCACATGCACAAAAGCAGTGGTTTTGAGGTCGTTTTGGTAAAAATACTAATACAGAAAGATCTTATTTAGGGCCACATATGGGAGTGACCCACATCTGAATTGAAAATATTGGTACCTTCGATTCATCAAGCTTAGAACAGGTTAGAAAATGTAAATTATCCAAAGCATTCTGACCTTTATGCTTAGATAAGGTTTCAAACAGATTTAGATTTCGACATATTTGATATAATTTGCTTTATTTCTGAATGTTTTAGTTTTTTCATGCGCTTGGACTTTCGCTAAACTCGCAGGACATAAATACTTGAAAAACAGAAACACATGGAATGGAATGAAATTTGTGCTGTGTCACAGCCTCAGATATGACAAGTCTGTAATACATTGTAGAGTTCATTTGTGTTATTGTGTGTGTGTGTGTATGTGTGTGTGTGTGTGTGTAGCCATAATGAACACCATTTTATATTAGAAATGCTTTTCAGCAACTAATTTAAATGAAATGGCTCCAAATGAATTCACATCCCTCCAGCAAATAACCCACGTCTGTTAGCTCCCTGCTGTGCTTTGCTCTTTGAAATAAATTTGGAGTGAACAAAGTCATAAAGATGATAAGTGGTCACATTTTACAAAACCAACACAGGCCAGTGAATATAATACATCGAGACACAGACAAAACTCAAAGTATGTTGGTGAGGAAACAAATGAGAAGACGAAGTTTCAACATGCAGTGTGTTACTCATGTATTTTTTAGTATGGAATGTAAATATAATAACAAATAAAAAAAAAATCTACCAATATTTTACGTATAAAACAACTGAGAAATGTTGCATATTTTACTAAGGCATATTTTTTAAGGAAAGAATCTGAATATTTTATGAAAGGCTTTATGAAATCTGGCAGAACAGGTCATTTAAAAGCATAAAAAGCCACGAACCCATGACAGATTACAAAAATACATAAAAGAGAACAAACAAATTAGACTTAAAATCGCAAGAATCACAAAATCATACCCAACCATGCGGTGTGACAAACACTCCTTGTGATCGGTGGCCCACTGTGCTCTACGTGGAGGTTTGATTGTGTTCTTGTGCGGTCTAATTGAAGTACAATGCTCTTAAGTTCCCCATCCCAACAGGACAGAACAATTCTCCATTTCACAGCTGAAAGTTAAGTGAACAGCTACAGAGAGATGGAGGAGAGAGGGCATAAAAGTAAAGAGAGAAAGAGACAGAGAGAGGATAATTCTAATCTATAAATGAAAGACCTGTTCGACCTTCTCTCTTATATCTGATGCTAAACTTTTTGCCAACTTTTGATGCCGGCACATTTAATAATTGGTGATGTATTCGTTTAAATGAGGCCTCTGATCCTCAAAGTACAGCCTTCCTGACACATTGTCTACCCGTGTCTCTGTCTCTGTTAGATCAGTTTATTGGTCATTTTAAAGCTGCCTCAGTGTGTCCCTGTAATGCTGGAAGTAATGTATTTTCTCATTCTCACTACTGTTTTCTTCATGTTCATGCTCCTTTTGCTGCCGCATCACACTCAGTCAAACACAGTGCCAGGGAATTAAACACAATCCTTTCCTTGATGCTCTTGTTGAGGTTTTCAGTTCCCTGATCCTCTTGCCAGGACTGCCCCTTATCACAACTTTTCTCTCTTTGGAGCCTGTTGCTCAGTTTACACAACAGTCTGAGGTCTTAGAGCTAATTATTGTACATAACGCACATAACGCATCACATTGTATTAATAAGCAGATGACATTTTAATTTTCATCAGAAACCCCTCCCTTCCTCCTTCCATCCATCCATCCAGGATCCATCCAAGGCATGATCCCTCCAGTGTGTCGTGGGTCTGTCCCAGGGTCTTCTCCTGGGGAGGCATCCAGGAGGTATCCTGACCAGATACCTGAAGCACCTTAACTGGCTCCTCTTGATGTGGAGGAGCAGTGGCTCTTTTCTGAGCTCCTCCCGGATGGCAGAGCTCCTGACCTTATCTCTAAGGGTGAGTCTGTGGAGGAAACCCATTTTTGCCACTTGTATCCAATATCTTGTTCTTTTGGTCACTATCCACAGCTCATGACCATAGGTGAGGGTAGAAACGTAGATTGACTGGTAAATTGAGAGCTTTGCCTTTCAGCTCACCTACCTCTTTACTACAGACCTGTACAGTGTCCACATTACTGCCGCACCACACTGCAATCTCCTGTTCCATCATTCCCTCACTCGTGAACAAGACCCCAAGATACTTAAACTCCTTCACTTAGGGCAGTAACTCATCCACAACCCAGAGGGGGCACTCCACCCTACACCAGCTGAGAACCATGGCCTCAGACTCGGAGGTGCTGATTGTTGATCCCACCTGCTTTACATTCAGCTGCAAACCACTCCAGTGGGAGCTGGAGGTCATAGCTGGATGAAGCCAACAGGACCACATCATCAAAAACCAGAGATGTGATCCTGAGGCTTCCAAACTGGACACCTTCCACCCCCTAGCTATGCTTTGAAATTCTGTCCATAAAAATTCAAAGAGGATTGGTGACCGTGGACAGCCCTGGTGGAGTCCAACCCCCACTGGGAACAAGTTTGTCTTACTGGAGGCAATTTGGACCATTTTATTCAGTCGTAATAAGTGGTATTCAACCAGATTTATGACATAGAATATTTAGGGGTTTAGTTATTCTTTAAGAACCAGTATTACTATGTTGACTTTACGTCAGATAGTAAATTAACTAACTCTCTCAGTAAACTCAGTGTGAGATTTTCAACTTTTCTCTGAACCTACAACATATGCCAAACCTGTGGAAATAGGCTCTGATCATCCAAAAGACTTTCATGGTTTCAGGTCATCCTCTGCTCATTTAATGAAACCCTTTTTGCAAGGGAAACAGAGCATGAACCCAACCCTATGCAGTTTGCCTATACCTACACCCTAACCTTTCTTAACCTTTTGTTTAAACACCTAGGGTGTTTAAACAAAATTGCTATTTATTGATTTTTCCACAGCCTTTAACACCATCAACCCCACGTTTTAGCCATGAGGCTAACAGAGCATTTTAAGTACACTCACAGTCTGGTGGATTGGGTAATGGATTATTTGACCAACAGAACACAGTAAGTAGTACTGTATCAGATTCATTATAGTCTTCTACTGGCATGCCCCAGGATAGTGTTCTGTCATCTTTAATTTATATTCTAAACAAACATGTACCAAATTAAACATGATAACAGGAACCTATAGCATTTCGATAAAAAATTATTTGGTTTGGACCCTACAATAGAACCTTGGTTCCAGCTGGAACCAAAAAATAGTAGGTTTTTCCTTATGAGCCATGTGCGCATGTCCTATACTACAGGCTAGAAAGAGAGGATGGCAACAACAACAACAACAACAACAACAACAACGTAGAAGTCTGAGAAACCAGTGGTAAAATGTGCAATAACAGCTGACTAAACCCAGTGGGATTTAGTCAAAGTCAATACTGAGTTTAAGTAAAAGATTGAGAGAGTAAGCAGACTGACTTTACTTGAATGCAAGAACAAATAATAAACGAAAAGATTTACCGAGACTGAAATAAAGAGCTGGAGCTGGATGAGGCAATATGGTACCATTCATTGTACATTGTGCACTGACCCCTCCATTAATGAAGCATCCTTGAGTAGAATAGTTCCACTCAAAACCTGTGGAAATGTGAGCTGGTTCACAAGATGGCACCAAGGCTCAAAGAATCCTGAACCGAACCGGTTCAAGAGCCAGAACTAATTTGGTGGAAAAGGCTGATCAGTGATGGGAAATTCAAACATGCTAGACTTTCTGTCAGGATGTTTTGAGACATCTCTAACACTACGTGGTTTAAAACAATAGAACCAATGACCTACGTCAGCCGGATCGGCCTAAGGGAACGTCAAGTCTGTCCAAACTGGAGAATGTTTAGGTATATTTGTGTTTTTTTCTGATTACTTATTCTTTATTTAAAGGAAATGTGTTACATTCAAATATGAATTACAATTATACATACAATTAAAAGCAATATTTTTTAAAGATTTTTCATATTTAAGGTGAAATATTAGACCATACCATACTACGTCTTTGTTTAATCCAATAGGTCATAGACTTCAAGTAGTTGTCGGCTATTAGTAGCAGATTACAGTGGTTCTTTGTTAGTCAGCACTAATTCACAAGAACACAGCTCTTGGAAACTTTTCATGAGTCAGAAGTCTTCATGGTTGAAGTTACAATAAAATTATCCTGAAATGACTTGTCATTCTCTGTGTCATTAACCAACAGAAAATAGCACTTCAGCAATTTCAACACATTTCTGATCGGCTAAACATTGAACAATGGAGGCGTATAGTTCAAAGTTTTTAGCTTTAGCTGGCATTTATAGCAGTTATCAAACAGCCTCTGGTTCATCACCACTCCCGTCTCAAGGAGACCACTTTGATTTACCAAGCCCGCTGCAGTCAGATGTGAGCTGTCAGACACATGTACAATAAACGGATGTGTTTCAGATTAATAAGAAGAGGCTGTTTAAAGTGAACGGTGTAAATGATTTTATCATAAAGTGGTTCATACGCCCAGAAAAAGGATCATTTAGAAAAAGTGAAACGTGTATTGAAGTAAACAGTTAAAGGATATTGCGATGGCCATATTATTTCAAAAATTTGAAGACACAGATCTGCACGATATTTCCCTAATGTTCTGATGACATTTTCTGCTGTCTGTAATCAATATGATTATTAAACTTAATGTTTGCATACTCCCCTGTTTAATCATCTAGTTCAGAAAATCTGCATCAATATGGGATAACCTTAAATGTATGAATATGTATAATAATGACAGCTTCACATATGGTGCAGGTCTTTAATTATTCCTGCTTAACTGTTTTGCAAGAAAACTGAGAATCATTCAAGGTTGACAAAAAAAATTGCTTTTTATGTATTTGACCTTATCGCACTTCACTCAAAGTTTAAGCTCAACCTTGATCACTGTGAATTTCTGATATAAACTAATAATAAGATTGTCTCCGATGAGTTAACCTGTGGAAAAACAAACAAAAAAAATGTCTTGCATGCAAACGTTTTTTGGGGGTTGTGCCATCATCATGACACCGTTGTACATTTCTGGAAACCGTGGATAATGATAATAATTTGTTGAAGGATCTGATTCCTTAAAAGACAGGAGATGGTTGGATGGACCTTGAACATAAAAACCATATCACGAGTTTTTAGGTTAGTTACTTTTACTGCATGGCGTAGTGTAGTGGGAGTCAATACTTTTGAAGCTGTTCTAATAAATCTCATGTACAAATTTGCCAGCGTAATGACTCTGAAAATGAAATTATCCTGGCCTTGTCAAACATCAGAGTTAGTGCCACGCGCTGCCAATTCTAGAGTGGAGACGTTGGTGCAGTTGCGTTTTTGTAGGGCACTGAATTCTAATCTTTTTAAACCATGCTTTATTATTGGGCTTTTCTATGCTATTTGATATATTTATATTATGAGTCTGATATAAAATTATATTGATTGCTATAAAGATGTAGATTTTTAGGTTGAGACCAGAAAAGCACTTTTATTAGGGTTAGCAAAAGATGGTGGTTTGGTTTATACATTACTAAATGCAGTGTCTTGGCAGATTTTCTCCTAAAACCAAGTTCTGTACGCATTAACCTAATGATAAAAGTTGAAAAATGTCATAAGTGGTTATATGTACACATATCTAGAAATTAGGATATGTATTTTTGGATCAGAAATGTGGATATTTGCAGAAACATATCATTTTACTTCTGGGTTGACTAAAATACATTATTAAATGTTTTTTCCTTTTCAGATTTTCTTCGCTTCCCTGCAGTAAATCCACTCCACTTTATACCGTGCTCTACACTTTACCAAGCAGGAACAAAGCTTGTAAAGCTGCTCATGTGTCGAAAACCCCAGTGAGCTCAGTGTGAGGGAAGGGCATGTCATTTCACTATATGCATTTTCCCCACGTCTTGTAGAGAACGAGAAACAAGTGACGGAAAGTAGACCATTAAGACAAAAGAGACCAGGCTCGATGGGAGGCAGGACAGGCTGCTTTAAGCACCCAGAAGCAATAAGAAGCTGTCGGGGAGAAATGGGGCAAGTTTAGAGCAGCTGGTTAAAGATAATTGACATTCTCTTCAGATTTCACCTCCGCTAAATGCATCACAAACAGGTTTTAAACACTTGAACCCGTCGAAAACATGTTTGATCTCTCACGAGTTGCCGGTGAAGTATGAATAAATAAAAAAATAAGACCCAATTCATGACACTTAATCAGATGGCTTGTGTTGTCAGATAGATGGTAGAAAATGAAGTCTAATCTGTATTCCCCAAACATGGAGATTCATATAATTTAAATAAGTATCTGATTTAGCTAATTTAATTACTGACAGATGACAGAATGGCCAAGAGGGATGATATGACTGGAAAACCCGGGACAGTCTACTGAAATAATATCTCTCATTTTATTAAACATAAAATGACTCGATGAATAAACATCCATCTGTATAACTTGTTATCAGGCGAGGATCCCTCTAACAAAAGTGATACATTCAGAAATTCAAGCCAGCAGCTGAGCGTATTGTCTTTTTCTTTCCCGGACAAAATGAACCACAAGAGAGGAAGATCAGTTTTGCAATAGTGCTGCAATTAAGTTGAGGGAAAATCAAATTTTCTTTTTTTTTTTTTTTTTTAAAGAATTAAATTATCTTGAAGGTGAAAGACAAAGAGCAGTTTGTAGATATTGGAGAAAGGGGATGCACCACTTTTCCATAAAACTGTGGAACTTATTAAAGCAGATTGTTGTAAAATGGTCAAAGAGGCAGAGACTTTTATCCAGACTTTAAATAAATTTCACTCTATAGAAGTTTAAATTCTCCTGATCCAGATAAATCTCCCAGATGCTCGATTAAAATCCTTCAGCCGCCGTGGAAACCGTGCTTTTGCCTCTTTAATTGGAGAGTTCTATACCCAACGTCTTTTGGATTTTTCATTTCCCCCTTTATTTTCTTTAAAAGTTCTTTAAACATTGTGTGCCTGATCTAGTTTTGTACAGAAACAGCGAATAAATCTTTGTGTTGGAGCTCAGAATCACCGGCAGCGAAGGGATGAAAGATACTTTCTCTGGTTTCGTAAAATGGCTCAAGCAACAACTCACAGATGTTTCTTTCCACAGCAATTTTCAATTTGCAGAAGCATGCAATTACTTTACATGCATATGATACTCGGAAGCAGTGCGCAGGTGTGTTTTTGAAGAAGATACAGTCTTATACAAACTGGTGACGGGAAGATTGAGCTGAAATGTGCGGGTTTGGAGCGTCATTGATATGGGAAGAAGAGTTATCTTAGTAAATCTGAACTATAACCTGTGGACCTCCAGTGATTTAGAAATGAACCACATCTATGTTTTGTGCCGCACATTCATGTTTTACTCAAATTTATTGAGATTACACCCAAGGGCGTAGGTTTAGCCTCAACATTGGGATTATCTTGCTAGTTAACGCTAGCTAACATAGTTAACTAACACCAGTTCACATTGTTTTCCACAGTTGAGAGACTGGTGATTTTAGCTAGCAGGTTTAACTTTAAAACACTGTGTCTTCTGACTCTTCTACCTGTTACTGATGCTGTTTTGTTGTAAATACGGAATTTTTACTTTACAAGTTACGGACGCGGCAGATTCACATGGGATTGAGATCACAGATGGCCTCCGCAATTACTACAAATTACAGGTCACCAGGTAATGTGCGAATAGGGCTGAAGGCCGCATCCACCATCCCCGTAAAAAAGCCTCGGTTCGTGAATTCTCATACTTCTGTTTGTCTGCATCTGTCTGCATCACACCACGTTGCGTCAGGCTTCCTTGATCGGTGGTTAGCGTATAATTTTGGTGTTCATCTCATGATCCAGTGCACGTCAGCTGTCGATGAACACACAAACTGCTTGTTTGGTTTTGTTCATAAGGAGAAAAGGCACCGTTCATGTGTGGGTAAGTCTCCAGCCTCCAGTGAGTGACCCTCAGCAGGAAACGTAATGAAAATGAATGGATGGATGGATTTTCCAATATCTATTAATTGTTTTTTTTCACTTGGATACTTCTACTCCCACTGCAGATTCTTTGGTTTTGTGTTTGTCATTTTTCGCTAAGCAGAACTTTAATCCACATGAGATCAAAACCTGGACGGGTAACGTTTCACAAAATATTCAAGCCTTTGATACAAGGCATATGATTTCAAGGCAATGCCAACAATTATTACACTTCTGACACTAATTTTTCACTGTAGTTTGTACTTTTCCTAATTTTGAAAGCTGCCTTTTTTCTGCCTTTTATTTTTCAGTGCTAGTTTTAGTTTTAGTCTCAGTTTTCATATACTATAATAACCCCGCACAAGAGGCTCAACGGGTTGTTTTGCTTTGCAGAGTTGCTTCACATTTCATTAGAATTTGGCCTAAATAGGATGACATCCCTCTAAGAATAAGTGCAGTTCTTAATGCCTCTTCCGCTCATCAAGAAAAATAGCCAGAGAGAAAACTGATGGAAATGACTGCATTGATTGGCCGGGCACGTCCCTTTTAAGCTGAAGTTGCTTCACCTCCTCCGCATGAATGGACATCCGCTGTTCCTGCTCAGAATATGGATTTTATGTAACCAATTATTTTAAAGATGCATAAGTGGCTCCTCCAGCTCAGGAGCGGGCAGGTCTACAGAGGCGATTGTGGATTACCGCAATCACTGAAAGCTGAGGCAATGGGAGCCGTTGTTGTTTGATGGGACGATCGGCTTTTCTGTGCAGAGTTTTGATTCAGCTGAAGAAAAGTACACGTTCATTTTTACCTTCAGGTAGTTTACTGGGAAGTCAATATATATTCAGGAAAACTCCACACACTCCTCACTGTGACTAAAAAGTTACAGTATAAATAATTTAACAAATGTCACTAGATTATACTGGGAGTGTTTCGTTCATATCAGCAGTGTATGTATGAGTTGTGGAAGCTGAGTTATAAACATTATCATTTTAATTACTTTAGTGGTGAGTCATAAAACTCATTAAAAGTGTCTCCAACATGTATACATTTCTGTACAGATCAACCCACTCACATGTCCTCGGCTCTCGTTGTTGTCACCACCAAGGTAAAGCAGTGAAAATATTCTAAACACAGCATCCACTTGAGGAGATTTAATTTTTTTAAGCGACTAGTCCGTTTGCTGATGTGCTGATAAAAGTAGATAAAAAGAACCAAAACATGAACACCGAACTTTAATTACCTGGTGACTCTTGATCACCCTGTTGACATTTATTTTACCAGCAGTTTTTGAGTAGCTTTTTCCCCTACTTTTTTATTTAACCTTTATGAAACCAGTAAAGTCACACATTTTTTTTATTCTGCATGTTTGCCAATGGGCATTGCCGCTGTTTTTCTTTCTTCTGGACAATTACACCTGATTCTGACACTCACTACAGATAAATACCTCAATCAACCTTACTTTAAAAAATGTGTCTTTTTGTCTAGTCAAATTACAGGTGTAGGTATTATATCAAATATCATGAGCAAGATTTGGAGCATTTCCATAATCAGAGAATCAGTTTTCTGTTTCATTTTGGGTTTTTTCTTTTTAACAGTGTAGATTCTGAAAAATCATACAGAAGGCCAAGACACTCGATCAACATATTGTTTTAATAAATAATATCAACATGGAAACCAATAAAACAGACCAAAAAGTCAGCCAAAAAAATGATTTGTTAACATCCGATCGATATACTGTATGTTTATCTTTTTATCATTACAAGACCAGTTGGACCAATGAAGTAGGCAGCAGCACGTCATACAAAGCAAGATGATGCGATGCGATTAGCTGAAGTTGTGGGGAGTTGTTTCAAACACTAACAAGTCCAGACTACAAGGTGATTGGTTGGAAAGAAGTGGAGGAGTAACGAGGAAGAAAGGGGTCATAACTGTGTCGTCCTAGTCCATGAAGCCCCCGTACCTCTTCTGTAGCTCGCTGCCGTTTTCCCATGCACGTTTCAACATGCCTCCTCCCACACCCTTGCTGCTGTCCACCAACCACTCAGGCCTGCCCACACGCCTCATGAACCCTCCATAGCGCTTCTTCAGCCCACGGCCTAACACAGCTTCCAGCAGGTCGCTCTGAGCTTCTCCTCCAGCCCGACGCATGAAGCCTCCATACCGCTTCACCGCCTCCCCTCCATCGGTGCCATGCTCAGCCGCCGCGTTCAGGATCTTTAGGATCTCCAGCCGTACGTTCTCTTCCTCATCCTGGGTTCCCGGATCCTCTAGTGCCCCCTCTGGGGAGGAGGAGGAGGAGCGGCGTGACATGAAGCCCCCGTAGCGCTTCATGAAGCCACCGTACTTCTTAGCCAGTTGGTGTTCCGGTGATGCTGCGTCCTCATCGTTAGTCGCCACTGCTTCCTGTTCCTGCAGTTGACGGGGGTCATCATCGAGAGGAATGTGGTTGTCCTCCTCCAGTAGGATATCTCTGCAAAGGCGGAGCTTCTGGCTGTCCAAACCACCATCACACTCTAATGAACATGTCTGGAAAAAAGATCAAATTATTATTAAGACTTTCATAATCAGAATTAAGTTTTATCTACTTCAAAAAGAGTGTAAGATTTGCATGTGCTTATGTGAAGTTCTTAAAAGCATTGTGCTGGGAGTCAGTCGTGTGCTGACGTTAGCGAACTCCATTTCTAAACTAACGGGAGCTAGTGGCACCACTCTAGAGAAGCAGAAGAAGGATTTTTGCAGAAAAATCAAGCCGTGTCCCCTCTACACAGAAATCAGTGTACATGCTGTTGTCATGGATGTAGAAAACTGACACTGTCGTTAGCTTAGTAATGAAGTTTACTGACCAACTTTCAGCACAAAACAGACATAAACATAAAGCCCACGTTAACACATGTGTGAATCTTCCATACTGAGTCTTTAAAAGGGAAGGTCTCAAATAATTATTCTGATGGTTCGAAAAGCAAATATTACCATGGTTTTTTCTCACTGGACTGAACCATTCAGTACCTTTAATACAGTTTTCATAAAACTGCAACCAAAAGTTATACCAAAAAATACACAACACTCAATATCAGACCTACATTCATTCATGTATTTACTGTCCAGGTTATTCAAACTGGACTGAGAAAAGCTACTCACGAGACCATGGTAATTAAGATTTTATTGATTATTTAAACTTTTTTTAAGGTCACTGTCTTTCGGCAATGGTCAGACCGATGGTAGTTGGCATTCCTAAAGAAAAGTGGTTTAAAGTCTGTGTTCTTTTTGTGTCTAACTGAGACAAAGGAAGGTTTGAGGCATGGTTTTTTGTTTTGTTGCCTCCTAAACGACACCACATCACAGATTGTAGTCTTTGGTCAGTGTTTCAAACAGTTCAACCACCTCCTTGTGCTGTTTCTGTGAAAAAGGCCAGAATAAGTGAAAATATCAATAACAAAAGAACAAATGTGAGACATATAATTTTGCGTAATCTGTGACCTAACATCACATGGGTCACATGACCATTACGGTTTTCCTTCATGGATTCTGGTTTCATTCCATCTATCACTCCTCTTCATGAATTCATGAAGTTCTGCATGCAGACACTGCATTTGGGGAAACTGCTTTTAGGTTTTGTGCTGCACACACTTTGAACATATCATGAAACTTTCTAAAACTTTTTGGCATAATTTAATTTCATAAACATGTATCTGTGGTTTACAGAACAATTGTGTCATTTTTATGTTCTGTTTACTGTTGACATCATTCAATATGAAGGCATGTCGTCAATGATGATCGAGACTTAAACACTCGTTTCGTTGTCCTACGCATCTCTCAATCCAAACAACAGCTGTTAATTGCCACACATTGCTGATCTCCCACTTCCATTATTACCCTTCACAATAAAAGCCCAAAACATAAACACGGTGTGACTAAACGCAGTCACTCAGAGCACTTCACCAAGAGGTAACTCGCATCACGTTCAGTGACGTTATATCATTTCATTCTGGTGAAACTGCAGCAGGTCACATTAAAAATGTGAACTTGACAGACAACCAAATCAGACAGATCATAACAAAAAAAATTCAATTAAAAAATTACAGATTTCTCAGAATTTAATCGTTGTGTATTAACATATTAAATGTTTCCAAGTAAATAAAATATAGAACACATAGTCCCTGTCATTTTTAGATATTTTACATGTCATGCATTTAATTGAAGTTTGAATGAATGAACTGAATATTTGAGACGCAGAAAGCTCGGCGTCCATCTTGTGGCCATTGCTCTCTGAGATTGTGTTCAGACACAGAACCGCAGACAAAAAGAGAGAAACAGCAGACGAGGGAGGGATGAGAGTAGCGAGCAGATGGTTTGGGAGAACCAAACAGCCCATTTCATCTGTAAAATCCCTCACTTGCTCCTTCAACAACCTAGAAAAACGCGTTTTCCCTGAAAACCGTATGTCCCTGCCTGTTTCCCAGCTCCTGACTCAGTGTCCATATGCATCTAATGGAAGCCTCCGCATCCAACTCTGTGACTGCTTATAACCCCAGAGGCAGGAGCGTAATCAGACTAAAGGCATCTACGTGGCCCCAGGGGCCACATATTGCTTTTATAACCTCCTTCCTCATATGTGTCATTGGATTTCACTTATTTCAGCCATCAGAAAGTCCTGTTTGATTGCACATAGAGGGGATTCTTGCTGAGCTTTCACTGCTGCTGGCTTATGACGACAGAATTAATGAACAGGAAAATTGAATTGAGGACATACTGACACTTGAAGGGATGAAAGGATAGAGAATAACAGCACCCTCTAGTGGTTCAGATGTGAAGTGTGCAAGTAGTGATTGTGTGAAGAAGAACAGACGTTGATAATTATGGCCTGAGAGTTTTTATAGTCTTTTTTTCTGCGATCACAGTCTCCTAAATTGTACTGAAACGTAACGCAAAGATATTTATTTGTATTTTTTGAGAAATATATTTTAAAGGAAGGTTCTTCCACTGTTATAAAGTCGTGGAATGGAGTGCTACTAAAGTCTATTCCAATGTTTTCCCTTTTTTACAGGTCGTATCAAGTCCGTGTTTTGCTTGTAAATGTATGTGTCTGAATATAGCTGTGAAAATGTTTAGCCAGTCTAGAATGGTAGAAAACAAAATGCAACATGAATGAAAGATGTACTGAAGCATTGTTACGGCACTTTTAAACTGAGCAACATTTCAGTGTTGAAAAAGAGAAGGGAAAGTAACAAAAGGTGGAAAACGGAGAGGTATTATAGAATATAGAGAGAAGACGGAGGAGAGGAGAACCACAAAGAAGAGCAGAGGGCAGGAAGGAAGGGAGTGATGAGGAGAAAAATATAGAAAAGAGACAAAAAATCTATGTAAATGAGTGAGAGAAGAGCAGTGATGTGGATGCTTCAAACGTTTGAACTCCACAGGACCGTTTTAACATAATGACGGTCATGCAATAACTGAAGATGCAGCAAAGTGGGAAAGGAGATGAGGAATGGAAGGTATGGAAAAATGATTGGAGAACAGAAAGGGACATGAAGAAAAGGGAAAAAGGAGGAGCAAGAATGAAAGGGACATGAATAAAAGAAGGAGAGAGGTTCTAATCATCAAGTTTGATTGCTTGATGTTAGTCAAGTAACTATATACATGTTTTACATAAATTATCATGATGATAGACTTTAATAAAGGGCTGTCAAATGCTATTATTGGTTGGAAATGCTACATTTTTTTACAATAAATGTTTGCGTGGAGGAGAAACCAGACTACTGTTAGACAGTGTGGGTTAGTTTGTGTATGTCATGATGAAATTAACAAACTGAGACACCAGACTGCCGCATCTCCAGACTTATTGGTTAAGCAGCTGCAGGTGCATTACAATAAATATTTAACTTCGTAAGAGTAGCAATCAGACATGTGACATTACCAGGGAGGAGAAACCGGACTGCTGTCCCAGCAGACGGTACACACACAGTGCACACTCCTTCCCGCAGTCCGTTCCCACCACCAGCGACACACACGCTCCCAGAACCAACATCCACACGCAGCTGCTGTGTGCAGGGGCAGCCATGGACTGTGGACAGGGAAATATTTAAAAGAGGTTAACACGCTTAATATGTTTTTTGTACATGTTCTGCATATTCATGTGTACGTACAACATCTATCATGCTGTCTGTGTCCTGAAGAGGGGTCCCTCCTCTGTGGCTCTTTGTGAGTTTTTTTTTTTTTTAACATTTTTCCCTGTTAAAAGGTGTTTTTGGGGGTGTTTTCCTTACTCAACCAGAAGGTCGAAGAAGGTGTCGTATAGTGTACGGATCGTAAAACCCCTTGAATGCTATGTATATAGAATTAACTCGGCTTGACTTTTTTGTGGTCGTTTTGAGCCTTTATTGACAGAGGGAAGGCAGAAATCAAAGGCAGAGAGAACGACAGTCCTGGATAGATCGATTTCTTTTCTACAACTATTACTACTAAAAAATATAAAAAAGGAACATTAAAATATATAGAGTTAAACAATATGCAAATAAATAAATAAATAAACCGTGTTACGATTATATCCTGATATGAGTCACGGTTTTAATGAGAATAGCTATTCTTGCATATCATTTTCAATTAAAATATACAAAGATAAAGATGAGAATATGACTTGTAGTTGAGGCATCTCGGTAGCGCCACGAAGCTTCATTTATAATGGTGTGCTGTGACACATTTTACCTTCATCAATAAATTACAGCTCCTAGGATTTAGATATTGCACTTGATAATATCTTTTGATTGACTGTTAAGCCCCAATATTATCATAATCATCTTAATAAATTAACATGAAAAGAAAAAGTCCAAACAGAAAATATGAAACCTTCCAATAAATACTAGTAACGCGTGACTGGCTACATCACGCATCAACCTCAGGCAGTTATGATTATTAATAACTGGAGTGATACTGTTGTTTGTAGCAGTAGTTTTCTGTCGGTGAATAGAAAATCTTAGTTATTTTGATGAGGTTTAATCAGACGCATTGATCGATTTCTTTTCTAATACTGCTGCCACCACAACTACTACTAGTGTATTGAATAATAATAATAATAATAATAATAAAAGAAAATTAACTAAACAATAGTCACATGACATTTTATAGCATTTCATTTTATAAAGTTTCATAAGGAAACTTTTAGAAAAAAAAAAAAGATTGAATTTTTTCACTTTTATTTATTATGTAACATAATAAATAAAAGTGAAAAAATTCAAACAATAGGTTATTATTATAAGATGATAAGGTTTTATTGCCTCAAGCAGGTCGCATCTCTTCTCTTTTCTTTCTCTTTTAATCTTTTCTTATTGTTGTATTTTAGTACAGTTGTTGAGTATCTCATTTCCTCCGTGAGAACCAACACATCTGGAACCTCTAATCCATTACGAGACAGTAAAAAAAACTCGATACATTGCGCATCAACCTCAGTCAATTCCTCAGTTAACCGTACGAGTTGGAGAAGAAGTTTGAACAGTAGTTTCCTGATGATGAAAAACAAGAAGTCTTACCTCTGTGGGTTGTTTTTTTTTTGTTGGTTTTTTTTCTGTACTTTCCTGGTCCGCGCGTGCCCTCGGGGGAACCGGCGGAGTGGGGGCCAAACCGATGAGTGACACCCAATATATGCGCGCGCGGGCTCCTTGTGCGGCACGCCGTCACGAGTCAGCCAATCAGAGAGGACACACGCACGGGCGCTCTCTCTCTCTCTGTCTCTCTCTCTCTCTCTCTCTCTATC
>JAPQRN010000010.1:392570-435468 GCA_037367275.1 Coranthus polyacanthus
GCCCCGCCCCCTCCCGACGCACAGACGCGCATGCGCACACACAGGAACGCGAGCCAAGACACGTATCACAAGCATCAGAGGTAAAAAGCAAAAAAAAAAGCCTGTAGTCATTAATCGTAGTCATAAATCGATCATAAAGTTAATCTGTATCTGCATCTTCATCTGCCAAATACCCCAAATAAATTATACATGAAGAAAAAAAACAGAAATATGACACAGAAGCCATTATTGTTTGTTTTGGGTCAATAATAAGGTCTGGACACGCATAGACATATTTCATTTGAATTTATTCTTATTTTAATGTCAATCCCAGCTAAACCAACAGGGGCTTGTTTGGACCCCGAATAATAAACCAAACAATAATGAAAGTTTGCACATACTGACACTGAAACTGTCACCTGATGCTCACGAATGAATGAACTCAAATAATGAGTGACGAACCAGCGCAGATGATAATAAAAACTGTCACGAAGACAAACTAAGCTTTGTCTGTGAAGATTTTAGGGACTTGTTCATGATGCATAAAAAAAAATACTGCACTTTTATTTCACAGTATACTGTCTCGTATGTTTCACAGTTTACCATTTGGAACAAACACAGTGTTTTATATGTTTTTAAATTCATTCCCGTCATGCGTCTGGTTTCCCCTCAGTTTATCATCATAAATATTCAAGCACGTTTATGAAAAGAAATAGAAATGTATTTAAAACTGTCATTTAACACATTCTAATCAGATATAATGTTTTCCATCAGTGTATAACAAATGTATTTATTTAAAACAGTCATTGAAAACTGTTTACATGTTGCGGAGATAATAATGTTCACTTTAAAACGTGTATTTGTTAATATTACATATTTTGAGCAGACTGAAGTATGAAAAAAAGTTTTTCATTATTTCCTATTCGTGATTAAACACATGTTACGGTAATGAATTGACTTCTTCACCATCATGTCTGTGAAAATGTCTCAAAATACCTCGAATATGAACACAAGGTCAAACTGAACAGCGAAATGAGATCCATATTTCATATACAGGGAACAAACGTCTGTGTATATGTGTTCATTTTTGCTGTAAATTTGACCATGTTAACGAGAATCAACCCACAAATGAGTTATTTCACATTTATTTGATTGCTACGTTGTGTTCACAACATATAAAGTAGTGTTTCTTTTGAATATTCATTTGGACGTGTTTCTCTGGTGAAGAATGTCTTCGACACAGTGAATGAGTTGATGAATGAGTGTGAGATACACAGATACACAACGTGACAACAGTAGACTAGACTGTCACGGCAATGTCAGTATCGCAGTGAATTCAATCTCCTACCTGAAGATGATGAAGTCGGCTCGACTCTGCAGACCGTCGACACGCATCACCTACTTGTTATTCAGTTCACATAGAAAACCAGCGCCCCCTTGTGGTTCGATGAGCGCATATGGCAGGAGTCCAGTGTGACGTGAGGAGATGCTGTGTCCTCATTTCGATCCCACGTCGTGAATCAGATCAATTAGAGACCTCATGAAGAAGAAGATGCCATTTGAGAAAAGCCTGAACAAGTCTGTCCTCCCTCTGACAATGACCCTTGACCTCCAGCCGTTTCTCAGCCACCACCTCCTTTATGTCACACATCAAGGTCTCATCTGAGTCCACAGTGAAGTGACAAAGTACAAATACTTCATTACTGTCCTTAAGTGGAGTTTTCAGGTATCTGAAGACGTCCCCCCCCCCCCCCCTGTCACCCTGTGCTTGATCTTGGAGGATTTGCTGGGGTTTTTTTCTCAGTGTAGGTTCAATCTGAATTTGTGAAGTGCATTGAGATAATCATGTATTGTGATTGGCGCTATAATGAAATTGAGTTGAATTGAATGTCAAATCTGGGTGATGGACCAAATGGCAATTTTACAGAGCTGTGGATAGCACTGTATGAGGCTTTAGTTGTCATTGTCATTGAAATTGAAGGTATCAAAAATAAAATTGTGGGTATATCAAATGCTTTTAGAAAGTCCAAAAACAAAATTAAGAGACCGCCATCAATTAGATCCTTATAATTAACTTAATAACTAAACGAATGTTATTGGAGATATGACGACCACTTATAAATCCATATTGTGATTCGTGAATTATTTCATTAAGATCAGACTTGAAGCGCTTCGCTAAAATTGAGGCAGTGATTTTATAATGATCGTTAAGGAGTGTAATGGTCTCCGGTTATCAATAAGTAAGGGATCTTTCTGAGTTTCTGGGATTAGAGTGAGAAGTCCAGCTTCATTATAAACAGCGAGTAAAAACTTTGCGAGTTGGTTGGTAAATACTTCATAAAATTCAGCGCTAAGCCCATCGGTACCTGGTGATTTATTGTTTTATTTTACATTTTTTTATACCTGAAAAGCCATCCTCTTAGGTAAACTTCTTGGCTCATTCCGTGCTAAATAAAAAATTAATACTCGCCATTTTAGCATCTTTAACTGAATTCAAAATGTTTGAGCTTTCCTGCGAGTCGTTGGGTTGATAAGTTTGGTAGAAAAGTTGATAGAGATAACCTTACCATCATCACAAATTGTGTCACTTTTTTTTTTGCTTGGCTATTAAGTTGATTTCAGCATTTCTTTTTCCCAAATGAACGAAAATGCCCTGCTGTTCTTTTCACGCTCTTTCAACACACAAAGGCTCCTTTTGCCTCTTCTAATTCAGTTCCATCTAGTTCCTGTTGTAATTTTTCTAAACTGACAGCGTGGTTTTTCATTGTTTGAAATATGATCCATATTTAGAACTAAGACATATTTTGGATGTCTTTTCATATGTAAGTATATTTTTTTACTGTAAAAAATAGCCAATTTTCTCATTTCAAATTTTAATGTTCCCAATACTTACCATATTCATTGTTTACCAGAATTTTTCGATGAGATTAATAATAATAATAATAATAATCGTATAATAATCCGCATTGGCTTCATTCTTCAGCCTCGGAGGTTGCCGCTTGCTCAGAAGCCATCTTCTAACATTAAAATAAAAACTATTTTAATGTTAACACTCGATATTTGGCTCCTTCTACTGGCCTGTTGTTATAAGAACATATCAATGACAATCTAAACGGTAATCACTGATCTGGGATCAGGCTGCGGAGTGAACATGTGTTTCGTGGTCTACTGTCATTGGTCCAGACACACCGTGCTGTCGTCCAATGGCAGTGAGACATCTGTTCGCTGGAGCGACTCTAAAATATTCCGTCTTCTTCCTTGTGGAGGTATTCACAACTCAGCAAGGGTACAGTCAGCCAGGTGTGGAAAGCAGGTCTGGGGTCGGGAAAAAAAATGAAATTCCTGGGTGTGTTTGCAGTCCTATTAACATTATGCAGCGTACATGCAAAGGTGTACTTTCGGGAGGAATTTCTGGACGGTGGTAAGTTTAGCAGAGAGATTCACAGTTCGTAATTTTGCAGAGGGTTCATACATTGTGCGTTAGCTTGACTGTAATCCAACTTGTCGTTTGAATAATCATGCGAAATCGTCTTAAAAACATTTAACGCTAATTAAAGGAAAGTATTTTCAATAAGTCGGTGAAAAATACGTATGTTGTCGGCTTACTATTAACTTCGGCTCAGCTCTTCGCTTGCTAACTTTAGCAAGGCCCAGAAAGCTATCAGAGTTTATGCTACTAAGAAGTTGGCTGTGCGCTAAGTTTCAATGTAAAGTTAAATGTATGGCTCGATAAACGCCATATTGTCACGTCACGCCATTTAAAGATAAAAGTCTGCATTGGACGGTTGACTTTCGTGTTTTCCGTGAAGGAGCTGTTAGCTTGCTGTTTCGTGAAGAAGTACCTCAAGTGTTCACTGGTCGCGTTTTGTTTTTTCAGATGAATGGAGAAGTCGATGGGTGGACTCCAAACACAAGTCTGACTATGGAGAGTGGAAACTAACTGCTGGTAGTTTTTACGGAGATGCTGAGAAAGATAAAGGTAAACGTCTTAAGTTCTCAATGCAACACAAATCATGGGGTTTATTTAATATCAGTCCATCGCTGTTGGTTGAATATTAATTGCAATGTGTAATAATATGAAAAGACTCACCTGTCATGAGTGTTTCTGCTGTAATTGTTGTTAAGTATTGGAACAAAGGCAAGAATCAATGGAATTTCTCATTAAAATCTGTTGTTGCTAAACTTTACGTTGTCTTTATTTTGTGGTTCCAATTCCCACTGGGTTAGTCACAAGTTAAGAGATGTTTTGCATTTGTTTTTCAGGTCTGCAGACAAGCCAGGATGCTCGTTTCTACGCCACCTCTGCCCGTTTCGAGCCTTTCAGCAATGAGGGCAAGAGTGTAGTGGTTCAGTTTACAGTCAAGCATGAGCAGAAGATCGACTGCGGAGGAGGCTACGTCAAAGTGTTCCCCGCTGACCTGGATCAGACCGACCTGCACGGAGAGTCCTCGTACTACATCATGTTTGGTAAGTCAGGACATTCATGTTGACAGACAATAATTGAAAGGTTTATACAAGGATTTGTGTAACATGTAGTTTCTTTCATGTCCTTTTTGTTTCAGGCCCAGATATCTGTGGCTACAGCACCAAGAAAGTCCACGTTATCTTCAATTACAAGGGCAAGAATCACCTAATCAAGAAAGAGGTTAAGTGCAAGGTAACGTTTGCATTGTAACCTTTGGAAGTGTGATTGCGATTCATTTAAAAGACAAGCACACACTTAAGTCCTAATTTAAACACTGTTGTTGGGGTTTTTCCTGTTAGGATGACGAGCTGACCCACCTGTACACGCTGATCTTGAATCCAGATCAGACCTATGAGGTGAAGATTGACAACGAGAAGGTAGAATCTGGCAGTCTGGAGGAGGACTGGGACTTCCTGCCTCCTAAGAAAATTAAGGACCCGGAAGCCAAGAAGCCCGAAGACTGGGACGATCGTGCAAAGATTGACGACGCTGATGACACCAAACCTGAGGTGAATAAGTTCACTAATAAGTGGGAAGACAAATAACTTTTTTTTCCCTTTCTTTTTGCAACATCTGGCAATGCTGGTTAGACAGATATAGTTATGATGTTGCTACAAATGAATCAATATTATCATCACTCTCTGTGAAATGTGGGTATTAATGGGATTTATTAAGATTGTCATATAGTAGAACAGCAGCAGATAGTAGAGCTTTACTTACAAGTGAACTTTTTCTTCTTTAGGACTGGGACAAACCTGAAAACATCCCAGACCCTGATGCTAAAAAGCCTGATGACTGGGATGAGGATATGGATGGAGAGTGGGAACCACCCATGATCCCCAACCCTGAGTACAAGGTACTTTTTTTTTCTTCTTTTTTTTAACATAGGCTGGTGGTCACAGTAACGTATTTCGGTCCTTATTAAAAATCTTCAAGAAGATGGAACATGTACATGGAAATAAATCCGTAAACAACACATTAAATTTACCACACACTCTTTGTACCAATTGTCAGAATATCAGTATTATATTTGTTTATCACCTTTATAAATAAGCACTTTTTGGCATTTAGTAAGTGAATTATACATTTCCACTACTGCGGTGGAAAGATTCTCAAACTAATGACTTAGTTTCTTAAAATAATGACAGTCGTTCATTTGAACAAAAATCTCATTATTTTGAGATTCTCAGTCATATTTCTTAGGAAGTATCTCATATTTGACATCATTAGATGGTTAATACTTTACATCCTTTTATTGCCTTTACAACATACCTGTAGCCCTAAATTCATACTGGCTCTGTTTTACTTCAGAGAACCTCTGAATGCATTTTGGAAGTAGATTAATGTGCACATTTTTACATTATCTGTAATTTTGACATCAGCCTGGCCACAAAATTTAATGCATGTAAACAAATAATTCTGTAGTATGAAATGTACATAATGTGTGAACTATGAGGAAACGGTACAGTGTGTATTTAGTGATTTATTACTAATTCCAGATACCTTAAGTTTTACATAATATTGGAACAGATTTAGACATTTATGGGTGATTTCAAACATAATATATGATCAACGCAGCCAGAAATATATTTTTCTAAACTCTGTCAACATCATTCATTTTCCAATTACCAAATACAACACATCAAAACAATTCTTTAAATCTTTAAAAATTCCCTTTCTACTATATTCAGAAGTTGTTCCAAACTTCTCTCATGGCAGTATACATTTTGTCATTTGAATAAAACAAAGTTGAACAATTTAGACAATTTCCAAATATCATTTATTTACAATATAAACAGTTAAAGGGGGGACGCTAGGTGTTCATTGTATCGACGACTCTGCAGCCTAATGAATGAGCTTCTGTGTTACAGGGAGAATGGAAACCCAAACAGATCGACAACCCCAACTACAAAGGACAGTGGGTGCATCCAGAGATCGACAATCCTGAGTATAGTCCGGATTCAAACATCTACAAGTTCGACAACATCGCCGTTTTAGGTCTCGATCTTTGGCAGGTGAGAACTAGAAAGAACAGCTTTTAAATTTTTATGACATAGCTGAAATGACACTAAAACTAACGTTCTTTGTTGTTCATGTTACTGTAGGTGAAATCTGGTACCATCTTCGACAACTTCCTTATCACAGACGACGTGAAGGAAGCAGAAGACATTGGAAATGAGACATGGGGCGTCACAAAGGTATGCTGGCGATCTTTTTAAAATCACGAACGAAACAGTCCCCCGTGAGATTATGTTGCTGTTTAATAACTGTGAATGAGTTTGTGTCCTTTAAATAAACTGAAATACTTCAACAGGAACCAGAGAGGAAAATGAAACAGGAGCAAGACGACTTGAAACAAAAAGAGGAGAAAAAAAATGAACATGATACCGAAGAGGCCGATGATGATGAGGAGGAAGAAGAAGAAGAAGAAGAGGAGGAGGAGGAGGAGGAAGAAACAAAAGATGACGCGGACGAAGGACTTTCAGAAACAGACGAGGAGGAAGCAAAGCCAAAAGATGAGCTTTGAGGGGGGGAGGGGTGACCAGAGAATTTGTCTGTCTCTTCTAGAGAAACTCTATCCAATGTTCCAGGGGGTTTTGTGGCTGCTGTGCATCCTTTTACCTGGGATTTGGACAACTTTGGTGGGTGTTAATGAACGTAGTTGGGCTTTGATTTCAGTCATGATGTTTCCCTGTTGCCTCTGAATAGCTGTTTAAATTAGGGGTTTCACTTACACACAGTCCATTCCCTTAATGGTTTACCAGCATTTTGTCTCTAAAGTGAGAATGGAGCCACTAACATCCATAGTTGTTTCGGTTTGTTTTTTTGTTTTTTTTTACTTCATTTGCAGTTTCCTTGCACACCAGCTCATCTGTTCAAGTAATTTGTCAATCATAAATAAATTGAGTTTTACTTACATTTTCTTTGCTGCCACGTGAAACATGTAATGCTTATAGAAGACCTACTACAAAATACAGACTGTAAAATAATATAACTTATGTCGGTTACGTCTGTGGCACTGACTTCATTTTCTTCTTCTTTTTTCACTCTATAAGGCATAAATGAATGCAATGTTTCGAGCCAAATTAAGCTTTACCAGAGTGCACAAAGAGATTGTATGTCTTCATCGAAAGGGCATGAATGTTTATGTGTCACGATGATGTGATGTGAACTGCATTAAATTCCTGAAAAATCTGGAGAAACCATTGGTGAGCCCCCATACATACATCACTTCAGGTCACATTTATTTTTATTGGACAGAATGTTATTGATACCAAAGTTTTTATTAAAAGATTATAACCTTATTGATGTTGTTGTATTTGGAGTTGTTGACTGACACACTTTTTGGCACAAGACGACATGGGAAGCGAAAAACTTGAACCAAATGGCATTTAAATGTAAGTTTGTTGTATAGATAAGTGTTTTATGAGGTTAAAGGTGTGTGGATAAGACTACCTCTGGAGACCATTTAAAACATGATTCAACTATAGCAAAAGCTGACGTTGAGTATGACACATGAAATTAGTTCAGTTCCCTCTTGAAACAACTGAGGATTTTAAGCATTTCATACCTGAATAACCGAACAGGCTCCTATTTTAATAATCTTCAAATAATTAGACAGAAATAGTCACACGGGAGCTTTTTCCAAATTCATAAATGATACTAATGGGTTTCAATTACATACATTAATAATAATATAAAAATTAAATAATATGTACTAAAAACGTGATGTTTACAACTGCCTTTACTCAAGTACTGTAGAGTGTTGAGGTACTTGTACTTGAGTATTTCCATTTTATGGTACTTTTCAGAGGCAGATGTACTTTTTACTCCATTCATTTGTCAATTTAACAATGGATAATACGACAAACTGTTAAAATACAACACATTGTTAAAGATGAAACCATCTTTTTGGCTTCTAACGTCTCACATTTCAGACGTCTATGAATTGTTAACAGCTCCTCCAAATAGAGAGTTTTCCCTTTTCCCGGTTACATTTCAGCGAATGTTGCCATAGAATGAATTTGAATGTGTATCAGAACTTAGTGTTTTTCTTCTGTGTCCTGCCATTAATCATCAGATGAATCTGGTATGTCTGTTTATAAAACTGGATTTAAAGTAGTTCAAACTAGCTCCACCTCCAACAGAAACAACAGTAACATGAGATGACAACACTGATGATTCACTGATAATAATCTCATGATGTCATGTATAATTATATGTCAGTGAGAGGAAACAAACTAGTACTTTTGCTGCTAATACTACTCATGCACTTTTTCTCAAGCAGGGCCTTAACTTGTACTGTGTACTGTGTAAAGTGTTTTTACATTGCTGTATTGGTGCTAAAGGGTCTGAACACCTCTTCTGCAACTCTCACATTCTCCCATAATGGAATTTACAAAAGAAGGGAACGACTGCTCACAGCTGAAAAAATAAAATGTACCCTAATATTTAAAAGCGGAGATAGATGAGTAGTAACCGTGGAGCATCAACATTCTCCTTTAATGGCTTTAATGGCCAATAATAGCCATAGTTGATTCATAATAGATGCATGAACAACAAGACAACTTTAAGAAATGTTGACCTCATTAATCCCATAAGTAACAGTAACTTGGGAGGCAGGTCACTCAGACATAAAGGGAAAACCTAGTAGGTTACTGTAACAAAATCTGGGTGTATGTGGTTTCCACCTGCTTCGTACCACTTTTTCCACCAAAACACCGACTGAGACTTATTACCAAAGACTTCTGAGAAACAACTGCTCCATAACTGACATTTGCACCAGTCACTACTTTGATTAACAGAGCTCTTCCCGCTAAACTAACCCGGTGGTCCTGGTGCAGTGACCGACACTGATAACACCGCGGTTCCCTCCCATCTCCGTCGCCGCTCGTGCCCGACTGCCCGTCCGGATAAGGGGCGGGCGTGCGCATTCCCGACACACCAGGAAATATGGCGGCGCTCATGACGCTCAGTCAGGTAACAACTTCCAATACCTCAAGAAAAATATCATTTTTTGATTATTCATCAGTATCCAGTGACAGGGACATTAGTTATAAGCTCTAACTACGTTGCCAGTGTATAAACTGTGTTAAATTGAAGACAGTGGGGCCGTAATAGAAACATTTCGTTGACTAAGTTAACATAAGCTAGGTTAACTACCTCAGGGTACTAAACTTAGTCTACACTTAGGTGGAATCTGCTATTTCAGTGAAAATAATAACGTTTCCGGCGAGCAATAAAAATGAAAACTGGTGAAAAACAAGCCTTTACTTTGCTCCTTAACATTCAGCTCAAATTTGCCTGTGTTCTCCTCATACTTTTACCCTCAGACGAGCATCGTACAGATCGAGTTAGATTAGCTACTTCAGCAGATCAGATTAGCAAGCAAAACGCACGTTTTGATATCTGTCACCTTTCACCTTTAGTCCAACGTTTCCTTCTCTGTCCTCTTATACAGCTATCGAGTGGAAACCCAGCTTATGAAAACTACTATAGACAGGTAAGGACAGGGTTACTGCTTGTGTCTTAGAAGTCCATTTCTGTGACTGTTTATTTGTCATGTAAACCTATTAACCAACACAGTTAATGTCTGCTCTACTGTGAAGCTGGATCCAGGAAACACGGGCAAAATATCAGCTGGAGATGCAGCTCAATTCCTTAAGAAGTCTGGGCTGTCGGACAGCACACTGGGGAAGGTGGGACACGCATACAAACACATTTGTCCGGTGTTTCTGTATGTATTTATTTAACAACTGATATTATTTCTAGATTTGGGATTTGGCGGACTCTGAAAGAAAAGGCTATTTGGATAAGCGGGTATGACTTATTTCCTCTGAATTTGACGTGATTGATTGATGCTGATGTTTGCACAAAACATAATGTTTCCTTCCTCTTTCGCAGGGTTTCTTCATAGCCTTGAGACTTGTGGCCTCAGCACAGGGTGGAAATGATATCAGCCTTAACAACCTCAACCAAGCCTTAGCTGCACCCAAATTTGTGAGTGTTAAAATGGCTCTGCTGATGACTGTAATAGCTAGTGATGTGTATAGGAACACACTGGAAGCACAAAAGCGACTACTTCTACATCCTTAAATAATGTTCTTTTCACCATCTCTGTTGAGTTGTTACTGTGTTTGTAATGCATTCTGGTGTTTGGTATCTTATCCTCACTGTTTTACAGAAAGACACAAACAGCCCATTATTAACTGTTTCAACTACATCAGCTGATTCACAGTGGGCAGTAAGGGTAAGCTGAAACCAACTGTTGAGAAAATGTATGGTGATTTATTAAATTTGTCACTTAGGCAGATGTTTTTTTTTCCTTTTCAGCCTGATGAAAAAGGGAAATTCGAGGGCATTTTTGAAAGTCTGGTCCCCATTAATGGTCTCCTTTCTGGTGATAAAGTCAAGCCTGTTTTGATAAACTCCAAACTACCTCTGGATGTGTTAGGAAAGGTGATATTACACGTGTTAGCAAAGACATAGC
Organism: Coranthus polyacanthus; assembly: GCA_037367275.1. Classification (NCBI taxonomy): domain Eukaryota; kingdom Metazoa; phylum Chordata; class Actinopteri; order Kurtiformes; family Apogonidae; genus Coranthus; species Coranthus polyacanthus. The sequence goes on from JAPQRN010000010.1 coordinate 403,505, forward strand.
AAAGTTACAGGATTTTTTCTGACATAAAAGTGCCAACAGCTGAAACTTTTTTCTGCAGATTTGGGACTTAAGTGATGCAGACAAAGATGGACACTTGGACAAAGAGGAATTCATAGTGGTAAGCAGATTATTGTCTCAGTTCAGAGTAATTTTGGACGCCTTTTTTATTTAATAAAACAAGTTGCTTTCAATAGCAGTATGGAAAAGTATGGAATTTGGTTTGTAATGATTTCCAGGTCTGTGTAAGTATGGATAAAAGAAAAGAGAGTAAGGAAAATATTCCAGACTATTGGCCCTATTCTGTTTTCTATAATTTAGAAATTCTAAAATTAAACTGATCAAGCAAGCAGAGTGTTTTTCATGGCGTTTGGAGCAGGCAGCCAGCGTTGCCAAAATGTTTTCCACTGTGTGAGAGAGACACACTCCTACGCAGAACTGCCTCTATGTCTGGATTGTCATTTAACTTTCTGCGTAGGATTGTGGACTGATCAGTAACAAAGGGGTAAATTCAACTTTTCAAAGTGCTTCCTTGACAACTAAAAGCTATCAAGGCTGGTTGGCTAAGAATTTCATAAGGGAAAAGAAGCCAAATGCAAACTTTATGTAAACTTTATGTAAATAAAGTTTGCATTTATGTACATCTCCAACAGTCTGGGAGGGGACAAGTGTAAGCCATATAGGAGGGCAAAAGCACACAACATCCTCTGCACCCAGAGACATGATGTTTTTGACCCAAAGCCAATAAAAAAATTAAGAATAACATGTAACCATTTAAAACCGTTTGTTTATATAAAACCATTTAGCTATTTTCACTCTAAAAAGAAAAAGGAGAAGTATACTGAGAAGTCTGCAAATTTGGCTTTGGAAAGGTATTTGAAATGGAAAACGTCTAGGGACCCTGCAAAGGTGTTACAATGAGTAAGTTGATTACATGATCTGACTTTGTTTTTTAGGCCATGCATCTTGTGTATCGGGCCATGGAGAAGGAGCCTGTCCCAACTGCCTTACCCGCTTCGCTTATCCCCCCCTCAAAAAGGAAAAAGTCTGCGGGTAAGCTGCCAGGGGCTGTAGCAGTGCTGCCTGCTTTTTCTGGGTTTTCATCTGGCCCGTCTCCTCTCAAAGACACCCTGCGCTCCACTCCTCCTCCAACTCTGAGCAGCACTACCCCCCTCACTCCTGCTCCTGCCAACCTCTCTCCAAAACACTCCTTCAACTCCAGCTCACAGGTATGGTGCCTCACTTGTATTACCTTGGAATGGTTTAAGGTTCACGGTGTGATCTTTAGTGACACCCAGCTGTGAAGTTGCAGATTGCAACCAACACAATGCTCCCCTCTCACTTGGCCCTATGTAGGCTGCAAAAAAAAAAAAGTCCCTCGTTAGAGTCTGCGTTTATTTTGTCCGTTCTGGGCTTTTTAGTTAAGGGGATGTTTGGAGCTACTGTAGAAGGATGGCGGACTGCATAAACATTGTCCTGCTCCCTCTGTAGATATAAACTGCCTCATTGTAAGGTAACGAAAACACAGTGGTTCTTATTTTTGTGTGATTAGACACTAATGAAAACATAATCCTGAATATTATATTCCATTTCTGTAATTAGATCCTCCTAAATCTTACACACTGGACCTTTGATATGAGCGTAGTGACTCAATATCTGCTTTGTTTAGCCTGTTCTGGATTCCTGGGATGAAACACTCTTTCCTAAATATCCATGTCAAGGTTATAATGGTCTTGCATTTATCAGTAGTTTTTTATTTTTTGAGTTATTGTTTTCAGTTTTGGTTTAGTTTCAATTAGCCATAACAGTGAGCGTGCTTGTGTTGTTATTGCTCAGTTTTAGTTAGTTTCATTCATAGTTTAGTCTTTTTTTGGTAATGTGGGGTATTCAAAGTAATTCCAAAGTAGTCGCTTTCTCCCGACTTCAATGGATGGATTGGCTGCACAGACTCATGATGTCTTTACCGTCTGCTGCTGCAAAACTGGTACAGCTAGAAAACTGGTAGATATATTTCATATTAACCAAAGATACTAGACTTGCAGAAATGGAATATAATATTCATAATTATGTTTTCAGTAGTGTATAATCACGTGAAATTAATCGTTGTGTTTTCTGTCCCTTACAATGAGTCGCTTCCACAGAGTGGAATGTGTCTTCTCGTCTTCTTTTTCCATTTTATAGTGGGTTGCATCCAACATTATGGTGCACGCTTCACACAGTCCTCTAAGTGCAGTGGCCTGAAGTCCAGGATTGCCTCAGGATGTTTAGTCACTTTGTTAATCTAGCTAGTTTTCTTCAAACAACAATGTACCTGGAGGACAGAGCCTTGTGTTTAAAAGAAAAAAACAGAATTTCATGAATTAATTCTTTCTGTTGCTAATGGCTGGACTTGTTTGGCCACATTGTTGAGCTTTGTACTCGGCCAGGCTGTTTGTGTGTGTGCTTTTATTCACCCGTGTCTTTTGGAGAAACAGGTTTCCTTGAAAGGGAAAAGACGCATGAGCTTACACCTGTGCTGTGATCACCTGACGTAACTGTTAGGACACGTGTAGTGACATCCTCTCAGGACACTTTCCATATCTATTACTTTTCTTCTTTCATTGCCAGATTTTTTTTTTTCACAAACTAGTGTTTGTTGTGTTATTTGCCCAAAAGCAACAATGTATAGAACATGTGAGTCTTCTTGCAGTTTATACATTACTGGTCAAAAGTTTTAGGCAGCTCAATTTCTCTAAAGGAAAGACGTAAACATTGAAGGATCATAATGGTCTGTCTTCCTTTGTTAATTGCCTTTTTCTCCCCATTATGATAACAGTATACCACTTCATGCAGGCTGCAGTAACATAGTCTGTTCTAACACTGCTTTTATACAGACAGAGGGTTTATAAGTAAGCATCACGGGCATGCATAAGTCTTCCATATACCCTTTAACTACAATCTATCAATCCCAGCATGAGAAAGTTGTAGCAAATGAGCTTTCTTTGTTCTCTCTCGTTCATGGCAGCCCACGGTAAACTGGGTCGTACCTGTGGCAGACAGGGAGAGGTACAATGAGATCTTCAAGAAAACAGACACAGACAACGACGGCCTCGTCACCGGTGCTGAGGTCATTGAGATCTTCATGCAGTCCAGTCTGTCCCAGACTATGTTGGCACAGATATGGTGAGAACACAGTGGATGTCGATATTGTTATTAAAAACAATACAAAGAAAATGTAATAGTTTAATGGTTACTGCCACATCCAGCAGGTGTAGCAGGTCTCATTCTGAAGTACGTGATACTAAAATGATGGTTTTCTATTTGCTATTAACACAGCAGTAATGCTTTTCATTTCTATTTCTAAAAACTCCCTTATTAAACCAGTACAACTAGACCATGGTTATATGGCTTAGGTGCAGCACCCAAGTCATTCTGGGCACTGTCTAAGTCAAAGTAATGTAAAATCAATGTGGCGATCCATCAGTACTAACTAAAATGACTCTTCCCAGATCTAATGATTGCAGTGCACTTTAGCAAGTTTTGTTTTAAAACTTTTTGCATTTTTTTGGATGCTTTTCCAAATTTTTGTACACATATGATAATAAAAATGGTCCAACACAGTGCTGAATTATATACTATACTATATACAGAAAGACCTCCAGATTCCACAATGATGCACCTGAGTCTTCCACGACTTAGAGAAAATGCTAGAACCCAAACAGCACCCAGTCCCTCTGAAAGTTCTGTAGACCTCTTCTGAGTATGACTGACCCATATCGTCCTAAATTAAACTCTGTACCACCCTCTGGTGGACAGTTTTAAGCATTACATTTTTTTCCGACTGGGTTTTCCCTTGGGTTTGTGGAGGGATTATGTGCTGCGATGGCTTTATTTGTTGTCATTTGATTACAAACTATGCATTATTACAATATTAAGAAAATGTCTCAAACAAACGAGAAACAAGTCTGCTCATATATGAAGTCAACACCCAATTACAATTTCACAAATAATAGATGGCCCCCACTTTTAAAAAGCTCATTTCCAGAAAAAAAACAGTGTCTGTTCAGGCTAATATGGTGTCTTCAGAGTGGTAGAGAAATGTCAGCAGTAGTTTTTCCAACTCTAATCCTTTCTTTATCTTAGGTGCTGTGGTAGTAAATCTTATAGGGAAAACCCCTCTACCTAAATAAATAAATAAAAAATAGTATAAGGATACCCGAAACTTCTATAAATCAGTGTAGAGCATGATTTAAAGAGGCTGTGGAAAAACAAGATGAGAAACCTTTCAGAAAAATAATGCAGTTTTTGTATTTATTTGCTATTTTTTTCTCTAAAAGATCAATGTCTCTCCTCTGTTCTAAAGGGGTCTTGCTGACACGAAACAAACTGGCAAACTGTCCTGGGAGCAGTTCTCTCTAGCCATGTATCTGATCCAGCAGAAGGTGACCAAAGACGTGGACCCTCCCTCCAGTCTGAGTCCAGACATGATTCCTCCTTCAGAGAGGACTGCAGCGTCAGCGGCGGGTCCCGTGAGTACTCGACAGACCACTTCAAACACTACTCCAAATTTCTGTAGCTCCGTTGGTTAAAAGTGTTCCTTTCTTGCTCTGTTATGCTTGTCAGTTTGTTGCTACATTCCTAGAACACAGTTATACCTAGTGGTGGAATGGAAATTTGAGGTACTTTTACTTGAGTATTTCCATTTTATGCCACTACACTTCAGAGGCAAATATTGTACTTTTTACTCCACTACATTTGTTTGACAGCTTTAGTTCCTTTTCAGATTAGTTTTTCATCCCTTTCCTGTCCTCCGAAAACCACGTATCTCTGAATGTGTTGAGCTTCTTAACCTAAATAAACTCTAGAAAACCCCACTTGGATCCGCTGGAAAGTGCGTTGTCACAAAGTTGAAAAATGCTGATTGACTGTTTTTCTCATGAAAAGTGGACTGTGTAGTAGTGCCGGGTGGTACGCATGACTGGGGCTTTATATAAGTTTGTGGCTTATTCTCCTGTCAGCAGTATGTAAAATATACAAACTTTTTTATTTCACCACATATATAATGAAGGCTTTGATTACTATAGGCTTTGCTTGGCCTCACAAAATGATAGAGTATATGAAGTAATCAGTATGTTTGAAACAGTTGCAGAATATAAACAAGTTTTACTGTGCAAACTGTAACGTTGTAAAAACAGAACTAATACAACTTCAACATTGCTTCCTTGTTTTTTTTAAAAGGTAGATCTATACACACTATAAAGTGACCTACAATACTCAAAGTGTTAGACATTCCTTGAATCCAGTGTTTTAATCATTGCCGTCTGTCCTGGTCTCGTGCCTTTACATAGATGGATTGTTACTGCATTTGTAATGGTGCGAAGAGACTAAATTGCGGGTAATTAATTGTTATACAGTTAAAACCGTTATTAAGAAGGGTACACAGAGTTAATAAGGGCCTCTTCTCAATACTCTCTGCACAGCACTCCTTAGCACAATATGCGACATGAAAAATATTGTGCAGGAAATTGCATGTTGTCGTTATTTGACTAAAAACAATGCATTTTTGCATAATTTTGAATCTATATTATTACAGTTATTACAAAGTAGCTCATTGGCATAATAGTTTTAGTATTTTAAGTTATTATGAAAATAACCAACAATCAGAGAATGACAGAGTTTGCTGTTTAATTTTCATACAATTAACTAAAGTCCACTTCTGGTCATGTTTGGAAATTTTAATATCAGTCATGGAAAAGTTTTTCAGTTTTGTCTCTAAAAATGTGCGGGAACCGTGGGTTTTGAATGTAGAACCTCTGTGTGTAGTGGAGTATTTTGTCATTGTGCTTTCAAGTACTTTCATTGATGGAAATGATCTGAACACATGTTCCACCACTGGTTATACCTGGTATCACTTTTGGCTTGTCTGCTTCTATATTATGCATTAAAACTGAACAGTGAGTTCTGCTTATCTGCTTTCGAGTCTTGCCAGTCCAAACTGTTGATGCTTTTCCTCTCTGAGCTCTGTTTTATCCTCTCTACCAGAGCTATGCGGGGCTTATGTCTGCTGTGAGACCTGAACTTGCTCCACTAGCTAAATTGCACAGAGTGAGTCACTAGGTGGCGCCCTTGTCCTTTCATGTCCTCTGTCTCAATGTGATGCAGCTCTTATAAATATTGACCGTTCCATTTATTAAAGCAGTTTCACTCAATTCACATGTCTCTATAAAAAGAAACATAGAATTAATTTTGTTTACTATTTACCATGACTTTCCTATGCTTTCCTGGAGTTTCCCTAAATTCCCTGAGCCTCACTACTGCTAAGGGCAAATACTGCCATCTGCTGTCAACAGTAGCCTGCCACTGCAGCCTCACTTCTAAGAGTTTGTCCCCAGTCATGTTATCATTTCCTGAAAATGTAATAACGGTGGCACAGTAATTACATAATTGGCTGATCACAATTATTTGAGCTAAGTGCAATTATTTTGCATAATCATGATAATCGTCTCCAGCTGGATGAAGCTAACAGAAATGTCATATTTCATCACAATATCCACATAATTTTTCATTATTTGTTTGAGGTTTGACTGATGGTCTTTTAATGATGTCAACTATTTGCAACACCTTCTTCTGCTCCGGTTTAATGGCACCTGGGAGAACTAGCGCCACCAACTGCTCATCTCAAGGCGTTTCACTCCTAACTGTCAGTAGTTTCTTTATATATTTCAGTGATAGGATTGTATATTTCAGTTATTAATCTGGATGGAAATGCAGTTTTATTTCTATGTTCCAGTGTTCAGTGCAGTTCAAACTATTGTCAGGCTTATACTATACTAGTCGCATAAAATGAACACACAAAGACCATTAATAATGCCAACAGTATTATATTAGTATTATATAAGAATTATTTTGGTGTACCAAAATAATTCTTGTTCCACCGTGACAAAGCCATAAATGTGACTTGAAACCATTGGGGTTTTCTTCTTGTGAGCAAATGCTAGGCAAAAATCTGTTATAAGACACATGAAATGTTTGCCTTACAAATTTAGTAAAGAAATAAGCCGACAGAAAAGTGACATGAAAAAACAATGTAGAAACAGTTAATATTCAGAGAACAGAAAATCAGAAGGTCATGTTCAAGGACTGCTATATTGAATTTCTACAGAAACTTACAGGTGGTTGAGTAATTGCTTCCAAAGCTGTATATTTTGTTTGCATGTCCAAAAAAACGTATATTATTACATTATCCATCCACATTATTATGTTAGTTTTGGTAAAAATCAGCCACCTGAAATGTATTAAAATAGGACATTTTATTACATTATTGGTCAAGCTGTTATATTATTGTGTTTTATTACATTTGTGATTATCTTAAGTGCAAATTTTATTACATTTTCAGGAAAGTCTTACATTATTGCAGTATTTTACAAGAATATTTAGTTTGTAAAGGTGGTAGTATTTGGCCGAACAAAAGCTGAAGTGATATTTATCTGTAAAAAGAATGTACGTGCGTTGTGCATCACTTAGTTTGATCGGATCATCTGTTGATGCTCCTTCATGTGTTGTTAAAACATGACCTAATTTTCACTGTGAAGTTGGATTCTCTTGCCTCGTCTGTTCTGTGTTTCTTCTCATTCATGTATTGTCTGACTCCCTAGCTGTGCGAGGTGTTTGTGTGTTTCCTTCCTGTGTCTTTTGTTTTGGTAGACATACCAGTGGGGAGCTCTCCTGCAACAACCCCCCCCCAACCTGCATACTTCTCATTCACTTCGTTTTTTTTGTCTTCCTTTCAGTATTCTAACATATTTTGTCATCTTTTTTTTATGTCCACCTTACTCACTTACCATTGTCACTCCTGTTCTCTTTTCCCATCTTCATAATGTACCAGAGTCTCTTTTTTTCTCTCACAGTTTGTCTCGATGTCTCTCGCCTCAGGAAAGCGCCAGTTCCACGGGGTCGGCCGAGCTGACAGGCAACAAAGAGCTGGATGACCTAAGTCAGGAAATAGCTCAGCTGCAGAGGTGAGCCCCTGCACCCTGAGAAGCAGGAGGATAGCTTTGTTTTTTGCACTTCCTCTGTAGGCTGTCTGTGAAGAAGGAGGGGGGTTGAACTGGAAGTGATGCTGAGACTCAGGATCAGGACAAAATGATCAGTTATGTATTCATAAAATGTGTTAACCTTTATTAAACCTGGTGCTTCTGCAAAAACAAGAACAAAACCGCTAAACCATGTCCAATTACGGCCCCTTGTTTGTCTTATACAAGAGTCTTACAAAAGAAACGTCTTTAAAGTTTTGGACTGTTTGTTGGTTAAAAAGCTCTCTGAAGATGTCATCTGGAGCTGTAGGAGATTACGAGGGACTTGCCAATGATGACCAATGATGAAAATGATTATTAGTTGTAGCCCTAGTGCTCCTGTATTGCGTAGTTTTTCTTCTAACAGAGAGCACAAGCCTGACACTTTGTTCTGAGCAAATGACAATAACTCGATTGCAGCTGTCACGTAAAAAACATTAACTAAGTTTTAATCTTACAAAGGCCTGTCACAGTCATTACAGAATTGTCATACAATTGTGATTATTTTACATCATCGTGATAATCATCTCCATTCACCTGTATTAAAACAGTTGGGTGAAAAAAACCCTATTTTATCATTATTTATTTAATTCCATTTACCATCGTTTGACTGGCGTTCCTTTAATGACGTCATCTTGTAGCATCTCCTTCGTCGTCTGCTTTTTATATTTAAGTTTGTTTTATGTTTATGAATTATGACCTTTTTTGGCCTTTGTTCTTTGGTTGAATATTTCACTGATGGGATTTGTAGATTTTAATCATATCTGCCATATTCGATTTGTATTAATCAAAGGCAAACAGAAATGTAATTCATTTTATACATTTTACAGTTCTTTGCCAACAAACCTTCTTCATAAGGTGCATAATTAAACTTTTCTTACACTCATACTACAGAGATGGCATAAAGTCAACACATTAGACAATAATACTGTAAATTGCATTTATTTGTATGACAATTAATTGTCAACTCAGATTCAACATTGTAACATCCCTAGTACATGCTTTGAAAATATTGGTAATATTTCATATTTCCATGGCTTCTATTGTAAACACTTGCTTACTTCAGAGCTGTAAGTCGACATACACATGGGATGAGCAGTGATCAAGTGTTTACAGCAGATCTCCCATCTGTTACTTTTCCTTTATTGGTCATTGACTCATTGGTCGTCGTAAATCTGTGAAGTGCCTGCACATAACTGAACAGAAGGGAAGCATTTGTTTGCTTATGGTCAAAGTGCTACTGTGTCTGTTGCATAAATGTAGTTTAACATATCAGGACAATTTGTACGTCTCAAGTAAACAGACATAAAAAAAGTTACTTTTCAACTTCTCACCACATTGTTGTGTGTGGGGAAACCCCATCAACTTGTTTTTCCAACTTGTTAAAGAGCTATAAATGTAATTTGTTTGTTTGGGTTTTTTTTTCCTTTTTCAATGCTTATACTGTTTTACCCTAAATGGTTTTATTTTATAGTAAAAGCAAAAGTACTTAGTTGTCGTGCTCTTCTCCTCTCCCTTCCAACCATAGAGAAAAATTCATCCTGGATCAAGAGATCAGGGAAAAGGAGGAAACCATCAGAAAACAAAATAGTAACGTTCAGGTAAGTCTGAGCAGAAATATTCATAAATCATGGACAAAGGCCCAAAATTACATACTATGTATACATGTTATACATGAGTACCTGCAGAGCATCATCAGATAAGCTCAAAGTCCACCTTCATTCATCCGCTCAGTTCTGCTCATATGGACTACAGATGTTGTGCGCTTTGAATTCCACGCCATGTTTACCTGTGTGCATGTTTGGACTCTCAGGACATGCAGAATGACTTGGACAGGGAGAACAGCAGCCTGCAGGAGCTGGAGTCCCAGAAGCAGGACGCCCAGGAACGTCTGGAGGAGATGGACCAGCAGCGCTCCAAGCTGGAGGGGATGCTCAACGACATCAAACAGAAATGCCAGGATGAGACGCAGACGGTTAGAGAGTTGTCTTGGAATAAAAAAATAGCATGTTTATCGCAAACCTTTTTCATTCAGGGGATATTGTGTGGATTTAATGTAAGAGAAAGAGAAAGAAAGTTTTAGAATGTACCCAGATGTCACACGTGAAGCCAGTTGAAGTTTATCTAAAGAAAAATGCTGCTGATTGTAGGTTTAAATAATGTCACTGAGTTTACTAACAATACTGTAATGCTCATGTGTTCGTTTTTGGGGAATAGTGGTGCATATTAGTAGTGAAGTTCTGCATTCTTGACTCATTTGAGGCCAATTAAGTCAAACATTGGGTACTTTAAAAGTTATTGCTCTACTGTAATGCTAACCCTTGTATTTTTCATGCATCTTCCTGAGAGTAAATGTACAACATATTGCAGCCTAAACTGAAATAAACTAATTACTTGCAACATGTACAGAAATGAAATGGTTACATAATTGATGCGACTACAAATCTCAAACTCAATCAAACTCTTTTCCTTCTTCCGCCCTCCAGATCTCATCCCTGCAGAGCCAGATCCGCTCTCAGGAGACTGATCTCCAGAGCCAGGAGGATGAACTGAGTCGCACCAAGGCGGACCTGAGCCGACTGCAGGACGAGGAGGCCCAGCTGGAGCAGAGCCTGCTCTCTGGTCGAGTCCAGCTGGACAGCATTATCAAGTCCCTCAAAACCACCCAGGAAGAGATCAACCAGGTCAGTGCAGATGAAGAGACAACTGGTTACATAAGGGTTTCTCTGACATATTAAACTCTGTTGTGTTTACTCAGGTACTTAAGCACAAATTTGAGCTACTCTTACTTTACTTAGATAGATTCATTTTATGCAACTTTATACTCAACTACATCTTAGAAGCAAATATTGTACTTTTACTTCACTACATTTGTCTGACAGCTTTATTTATTTTTATTATTTACCAGCCCCAAAGAAAAGAAGGCTTAAATATTAAATATAATCACAAATATAATTAAATATTATCATATTGTCTTGTATTAAGTAAAATAAAAAATCTGCCAATGAGGTATACTCAATTTGCTTGGCTAGATTTCCTGAAACCAGAATAAAAGTCTAGCCACTGAAAGACCATAATGGGCCTAAACTGTTGGTCTCACGCTTAAAATGTTCTTCTGCTGGTATATTATGCAGACCGTTGTTTTAACTTGTTACTGGTTAAATCAATATTAACTGTAATATCTTAAGACAATGTAGGATGAGATAGATAAGACTCATTTTCCAGGAACAAGGCTCTTTACTTTGTTGAAATTCCTTTTTTGCAGCGTGGGATGAGTTTAAATCTCCTTCTGAGCCAAAATCAGGGGGAAAAAAAACACCAGAATTTGAAAATACACACCTTCTTTTTGCAGCTCTCTCCTATCAGTCCAAATTGAAAGACTAAATATAAAGATAGATGACCTGACGCCGTCTCATCCTGTTATGGAAAATTGAAGCCACTTTTCCAAGCTTTCATGTTGTGTCCAGGTCCAGTCTGATGGAATCTGATCAGTGATCTGTAATTACAGCTGTCAATCACGTATTTAACCCCCCTTCCTTTCTGCAAATGCCTGTGATTTGCCAAAATCTGCGTCAAGGGGTAGATTTTCTACAGCCTGAAAACGCAGGCAATGAGCAGATGCAGAAGTCTTGTGTCCTCTCAGACCACTTGAATTACAATATCCTGAAACGTAATTATGGAATTTTTGAGAGAACTATCAAGCACTGCAGCTTCAAGCTTCTATCTTCTTATGCTAAATAAACTCCTTAAAACCCTCTTGGAAAACACTTTGTCACAAAACTGAAAACTGGCCTGTTTTTCTGAGCTCATGAAAAGATGACTTTTAAGAGATACGTGGTTTTCACAGGACAGCTGCGCTACGAACATATGACGATCTTATAGAATATGATGCCTTGCTGTAGACGAAACTATCAACAGTATATGAAGTAATTCAAATGAGCTCAACTTCAAATATGTACAGCAGGAAAATGAATCTAAAAGTAAAGCTCTGACAGAGGCCATTTTACTGGTTTACTTTCATAGTTTAAGTACATGCTGATTTTAATACTTACATTTACTTAAGTACGGCTTTATTTTCACAGTGTGATGTTTGTACTTTTGTGTTTTTAGGCTCGCAGTAAACTGTCGCTGATCCAGGACACCCAAAAGGAGGTGACCAAGACCATTGAGCAGTACGACAGCGCTTTAAACGACATCAATGGAGGAAACTTCAGCAACATCCCGGACATTAGCGAAGGCTTTGCTGAGAAAGACAACGGAGGTTTCGGGAGTGTGGTGAGGAGACGATGAATGAATCCTTTACACATTTCAAGCAAGCAAAATCCTATACAACAGCAGTAGTTTTTCATTTGACCTCATCTTGATTTGTGTTTTTATTTTCCACTCAGTTCTCAGAGGAACTGAGTGTCTAGTTTTAGTTCCTATAATTCATACCATTCATTATCTTTCTTTTCAATCACTTTCAAATCTGAACATGCGCTGTTTTGTATTATAGAGCAATGGAAATGTTTTGGTACTCTTTGTAAATGTGTTTTTTTTTCCCTAAATGTGTTGGTTCATCAGAATAACTCTTTCAAGTCAAAGATAGCCATGTTCAACAACAGCAGTGCTAAGGAGCCTCCAGCAGACCCCTTCCAGAGAGAGGACCCCTTCAAGTCTGACCTCTTTAAAGGTACTTGCTTGTATTTCTTTGTTCTTCCGCAGCTGATCATTTCATTTCTTGAAGTACATCCCTGCTCTGTCAGCTGCTGCTGCCTGGTCATCTCCAGCAGAACTAATTTTGCGTCACAGCGAGTAAGCATTTCCACTAAATGTACCTACAATGCAGCTGCCAATTTGTCTCGTCTTAATAAAATGGAAATGTTTGTTGTACTCTCCGGTCTGTTGGAATTCATACGCACGATGGAAAAATCAAATAAGCGGCTGATTGTTTCTTTTTAAAGGCTGAAGATGATTCAAAGATGTAACCTGGCCCCAAGTGTTTAGCGCTCTTCTAAACACTGCCCTGTCCTTTTTTATTAGATCCGTTTGGAGGAGATCCTTTCAAAGAAAGTGATCCCTTCAAAGGCACCTCGTCTGAAGATTTCTTCAAGAGGTCCGACAAGTCAGACCCGTTTGGATCCTCAGACCCCTTTGGTAGAAAACCCACACCACCAGCCAAGGTACCTCTGCTTTTTGCCAATAAATTGATGCTTGATGTAAGCTCTGAATGTGAAAACAACGATGCTTTATTTCTTCCTTTTAATGACTTGCTGTTGATTTTTAAAAATCGCAATTGTAGATTAAAGTCAAACTCCAAATAGAGATTTCTAGATGTTATTCCTACGTGATCATTGTGTGCATATTCTAAACCAGATCTTTTGAATAGTCTGTTTAATGTAGTCGTGCTTTGCTCTTTGTTTTTTCTCAGCCAAGTGCCTTCAGTGGTGACCCGTTCACATCAAACAGCCCAAAACCAAAGGATTCAGGTACTTTGCTCGTTACAAGCATCATGTGAAGTTGTTAAACTCTGGCTGTAAATGAGAGATTAGCCTGGTCAATATTCTCACTATGGCTTTCATTGTTTATTTAAACAACTGCCTGTTTTGTAGTTCATAGTTCTTAAACTAAAATACACATATTTTGTGTGTGTGTGTGTTAATTTTCTGTCTAATTGCAAGTACAGCCATTCATTTAATCATTTACTCATTTAACACTATAACACATGTAAATCCACAAATTATTCTTGTATTTAAAGTTTGGACATGCTGTACATATTATAAATATAATACATCACACCTGTTTTATCATCTGCAACTGCAGCTCCACGTGACTGGTCTTAAGAGAAGTGTTTTTTTATCTTTTTTTTTTTTTTTTTTTGAAGTCGACTGGTCTTAAAGGTTTCCATATATAAGATTTGCATGAGCTTATATTTGTAAGCTAACGGTAGCTAGTGTTGTACACCGTCGCTGCTGTAGAGGAGCTGGAGTATTTTTGTGGAAAGACTGACCCAAGTCCTCTGTGTAGAAATGAGTGGACAGGCTTTTATCATGGATTTATGCAGCGGAGACAGCGATTAGCTTAGAAATGGAGTTAGTTAATGACAACAAATGACCAGCTCCGAGCACAACACAGACTCCACCATGAACTTCACATGTGCACACAAGCACCATCAAATGTTACATAGAACCTTTAAGAGAACTGCTTGTTTGTTTGCTTCTTTGTTTCTTTTTAATATTTCGACTGGTCCGCAAAGTTAATTTCCATTATATGTTTTATTTACTTAGTTAATATGTAGATCTATATGAGAGATCTATGTGTTTTTATTTACTTATGTTTCTTAGTTAATTTCTATAGCTAATTTTCCTACATACTGTTCTTGTCTTGTCGATATTCCAATTTGTAGTAAAAAAGTCTAAAACAAAGTGTGCATTTAGAGAATGGTTACACGTCTTGGTAGGTGTGGCTGGTGGCAGTTCAATAGATTGAACTGAATTCAGAATTTTCTAAATGAAACTCAAAGCTGCACAGTCATCCCTGCACTAAATACGTGCAGATTTTCTGTCCAGATTTGCCATAATGTGACTATATAAGTGACACCTGAAGGTGAGAGAACGTTCAGTTGTGCAACATGACTCAAAAGGCTCATTCTTTGCCATTCTGGGTGACGTGTTAGATTTAGATTTTATTTTTGGGGGCATCGGGGGCAAACAATTTTTACTTACTGTGGCTTCAAATTTTCCTGTGGTTCAGGGCTATTTTTAGTGGAGTACCTACGCATTTAACTACTGGCCAACTAAAAATACCACCCCCCCCCCCTACCCTGGAAAAACAGGAGGACTGCAGGAGCCAAACATAACAGAAACTCTGTGACTGCTGGTCCTGCTGTACTAGAATACACTGCCACCCCTTTAACCAGTTCACTCCTGCCTCTGTCCTGCCTTTATATCTGCTGCCATTGAGCTGTTCTGCCTCATTCAGGACGGAAGTTGTTTTAAGTTGGTGGCTACTGCTGACCAGTGCACTGCCATGCTACACACAGAGGCAACTGTAGACCTGAGCCCAGTTACTGTGCGTAAAAGAAAACACCACGTGGCGCACATGAATGGGGTCTTTTGTGGTTACACATTCACAACAAACATATTCTGTTACAATGTTTTGTTTTTTCACTGTAACCATCTGCACTTTGCCATTTTTTTTTCATTAAGCATACCACTTGGGCTTCAAAACAACCCCGGCACAGTTCAGGTTAACAGTCCACCGACTGACACCTTTAATTAGCTGATCACATGCCTACGTCAGCGTACACAAAACCTCTCGCTTTCCAGGTTTTTACGAAATGTCATGGAAAATTAAGCGGTCACGCCACATTCCCCCCCTTTTCTGGAAATAGATTTTCAGTGTGTGGTTTGAAGTTTATTAGATTTTCTGGCTCGTTCCACAAACATATTCAAATGTTCCAAATGCTTGTCACTTGTTCTTTTGTCACAGATGTATTCGGGACAGCGGACCCCTTTGGAAGCAACTCTTTTGGAAGTCAGGGTGGATTTGCAGACTTTAGTCAGATGTCAAAGGTAAGCTCTTACACTTATGAATCAGTTGCACCATAAAGCATTATTTTCCACTTAAGTTGTACAAAGCTGTGCCGGTAATTTCGCTCTCATTTCAAGTGATTTTTTTATTTTTTGTGCCAATTTATCACATTTATGGAAACAGTCTGTATGGTATGAGGCCAGAGCTATTATATTTTGATAGTTAAGGTTCTTTTTTTTTTAATCTTTGCCTTTGCTCTGTGAACAGAAACCAGACAACCCTGTGCTCCCATCAAAGAAAAATGTGCCTAACCGGCCTGCACCTCCATACGGTAAGCCCTCATCTGAATAAATGTGTGTCATTTTGAGTTTCTGTGCCTGCAGCTTAACTTGACATGAATGGTTCAGACCTGTTAAAAATAATTAGCATGTAGTAGATTTAAACCATAGACTGTATATAAAGATGGACAATACCACAGCTTCCCAAAAGTTAAGCCAAAACAGCTCCATCTCTCACCTACACGTCATTTTAATTCCATGGCTCCCGTCTTTTCGTGCAAATGTTCTACCAGAACCAGCCGACACAGTTGTTCAAAGTCTCTGTCGATGCATCCTCCGCTTAGCACCGCCCAAGACGAGTGTGATTTGTTTAAAGGAATTCAAATTAGCCAAACAAACCCAGAGAGGTGTTTTCCCTATTCCAGGCATTTGACGACTGAAATGACAAGTCACTGTCTATCAGACACATGGGAGGAAACAAAGCAGGCAGTCGGGCGGTTGTCCCGCAGACGTCATGTCTCTACCCCACAAACTCTGGTTCCAAAGAGCATCTCCGAAGCAGCATAGCGACTCCATAACCTCACTATTCTGAATTCACTCTTCCATAGTGGCAGGAAGCAGCATCACATTGTCCATCCTTATATAGAATCTATGGTTTACCAGTTGAGATCAATGCTCTTTATAAGACAAGGTTCTTAATAGAGGACGCTAGATTTCAACTTGTTTACTGCAGTTTGCTTCAGCTTCACTCAAACATAATGCAACATTTTTGGTACTCCTTGTGATTGACTGTAATACTACCAAAGACAGTTTTTTTTGTGTCCCTATAGTATGTTGAAAAAACCTACTTCCCTTTTGTGCTGTGAGGCTGCAGAGAAAGTAGTTTCTTCTTTTAATGTTGTAAACAGGAAAGCTGTCGTTCGAGATACAGCACTACTACAGCTTTCCACAGTGATGCGACCTTGTTGGTGTTTACAAAGACCTGTTGAAGTAACCGTGTAGTGCTGTCTAACGTTAAACTTGTGATGAGCTTCAGTACCACTATTCTTTGCCTTGACGATTTTAGCCTCCAGTTTATCTTGTGCTTTGTGTGTTTGTGAATTCGCACTGTACTCACAGTGCCCTTCCGCGGTGACCTTGCAGTTATTCTTTAAGCAGAAACCACAGCATGGGAAAGTTGGTGTTCCCCTTTGCTGTGCCACTCAGAAAGGGGTTGAGTGCCCATGATTAGCCAGTCAGCCACCTCCAGAGATGTATCTGAATGTGATAGGGAAGTGAAAATCCCTGAGGCCACGGGCAGAAGCACACAGCTAGTTTGGGTTGATCTAGAATCTGCATCTTTGCTAATTGCCTTAAAGTGTGCTCAGCATTTTTTCTGCTTTTTGCTCACATATTATCAGAACTAGAGGTGTTTTAGTAGAGCAATATTCACATTAAAGCAGGGATCACTATTTTTGTTCATGGTAGGACAATGGTGCCCCTAAAAGATGTTCAGATGGAGCCTTAGTGTTATTATTACAAAGGTCAGCAGATGAATCATTACGGGCAGATCATAATATCATCAATATAGAAAATGTGTTCAAAGTTTACCGTAGACGCGGGTGTGTCCATCGTTTACAATTATGTGTTCCAAAAAAGCGACACTGTGCTTGTTAAGCTTCAATGCTTCAATGAGCTTTATTCAAAAAATGTGGTTAACAGCTTTTTTTAAACCAATATCGCTCTCCCTTGGGTAGCATGCGTAACATGTGCTGAACTGACTTCCTGTGAAAAATGTAGTAGACATTTGCCTCTTTAAGTGTGAGCTCATTTTCCCTAGAGGCTGAGTGGCCTAATTTAGGTGTGTCTTTTTGTTACGGCGATTTGGTGTTTTTCATGAAATGTCTTCCTTCTCCAGTAGGTTTGCTCAGTGCATCAGAAGGTGTTCGCTCCACAGCAGACAGTAAAAACTGTCTCGTAACGACACAGTCGAGTAAAGTATCCAAAGACTGTCCTGTGGCTTTTGCAGATTTTAGCTCTGTAAGTGGAGTGTACCTACAGTTTCTCTGTTGGGTCAAGTATTTTTGCCGCATGAGCTACTGATATCACGATCTAACTCTTCAGATTGTAGAGCTGAATGCTCAGCGGTGTCAGCTCCCTGTCAATCGGCCTCATCTGTCAACTTCCATTCATGCAGGAAGTATCACAGGACTTTTATGTTTACTGGCTTTTGGACTAATAACTGAACATCATCAAGTCTTTAAATTAAACCCCATGTTTGCATGACAGACTTGGACAGGCTCAGCACACGTGTTTTCTGTCCACCTGGGAAAGGATGCATGCTCGTCTGTTGTCTCTGGCTTCTGCTTTTCAGAGGAAGCCCAGATTAATCCGCTCTCATCCAGCGTGTTAGTGAACTTGCCCGGTCAGGTAGCACTTGAGGAGCATTCTTCAGGTCTCCAAGTACAAGTTATAGGCTTAGTTGCTGTCAAAGCATGATATGCCTCGAAGCAGAGCACAGCAGAGTAAATCTGCCTCATTGTCCTCCGTCTTCCGCTGCTTTGCCACCGTGCTTAGTCTTAACCGCTGAGCGTGCTCTCGAGTGGAGAGATGTTGCATGGCGGCTTTTTGTGCCTGGTTTGTATCACTTGACATGAATTTATTTTATTACTCATGCCAGCATGACAGTTGTGAAAGGGATTTGTGGGGATTTTTTTTATATCGAGCTCTGTATTGTAACTTTTGTTTTTCTGCCAGGATCTGAACCCGTCAAGGTAAGACTGTACAAGGGTGTGGTGGTCCACTTCAATCCTCTGCATGTGAAAAGCCAGTCTGCACTGAATGATCTGAGAACAGTCAGTGATTCATGAGCACCAATATTTCCGCTAAATATCCTCAGTCACATTGATCGATGATCTCAATGTATAGGGGAAATATGTCGCCAGTAATTTATGTTATGGCTCATAATCTAGGGCTGGGTATAGGTTTTTGATACCAGTACCAGTACCCGGGCTTTAATAATGGTTCCTCAACAGTACCTTGTTCCCATATATACCAATTTTATCAAATCCAATTTTACAAAAAGAAAATTACGCATCACGCTACAAATCTTTAGTTTTATTTCTAGCATCAGTGCCACGCTCAAAGCATTCGCATTCAACCTAGTTTCATAACATAAAAATTCTGAACCTATTTACCACAGTGTGACTGAACTCGCGTTGTCTGTTTCAATTCTTTTAATGATGGAACCTTTTGAACCAGTGCAGTGCAGTTGAGTTTTAGGGTACGTTTTTTTGGTCTGGACTTTCGGACGTTGCCGTTTGAGCCAAAACAAATTTGCAGGTGTGAAACCTCCCCCAGACCGCGGTACTTTGGTTCGACCAGTTCGGCCCCTTTGCAGTGTGAAAGCAAAACGAACTGGACCAAATGCATACAAGACAAAACATTAACCTTACTTGGGACCTCCATCCTCGATCGTACCGAAGCGATTCGATCTGTGTCATAAAAGTATCAAAGTTCAGTACCCAGCTCTACTTTTATCTTAGACTCTTTTGTAAAGCTTTAATTGTTGCTTTCTTGGCTTTTTGTAAAATGAAATCTAAATGTCTCTGTGTTTGCATTTTTTTCCCCCCTCAAATCATTTTCTGTCAAATCACTAAGTTATGTTTGGCATTTGTTTTCAACCATAATTACAAACAGATTACCTCAAAATTGCCTTGACTGTGCCTTTTATATATTGTGCTTGTGTGCGTCGTATTGTGTTTTCGTGCTGACATTCCAGTCTTTGGATCATCTCTCATGTTTGCTTCTCTCGCTGCAGTTTGGAAGTGAGAGCCAGCAGTTGGAGTGGGCCAAGCGGGAGAGCGAGCGCGAGGAGCAGGAGAGGCTGAGGAGGCTGCAGCTCCAGGAGCAGCAGGACCTGGAATTGGCCATGGCTCTCAGCAGGGCCGACATGCCCAGCGCCTGACCGATCCACGTCCTATATGGACCGCAGCAGCTTCCCCCCTTCCGCCTTAGGGTGTTCACGACAGCAGCACCGACGTTGGCTCCGCATGACTATAGCAGCCCCTGTTACCAATTTGTGTAAAGACCAGTGTTTCTCCAGCCATGACTGACTGGACTCATGTCAAATGACTCCACATTTAGCAACCAGTTACGGTTCATTGCTCCCAAACTACATGGCAACTATAATCAGGGACAATACGGAGCCACTTGATTTAAGCTTGGCTTCATCCTGCAGAGGAACCCAAACCAGCTGCAGCCTATATCTAACTCCATATCTTGTTATGGCTAATCACCATGCCTTATCCCAAAGCCTTTTGTTGCAAAAAAAAATAACTTTTTAAGAATATTTTACTGTTTTATTTATGTACAGAAGCAATGAATCTGTGGTCGTATGAAGTACTTGTACAATGCACTGTATAAACCTCCAAGTTTTATAACCTTTTTATTACTGGGAAACATTCAAACAACACACAGGAACTAATGTGTAGTGATTGGGTTTGTCCATTTTTTTAACCCCTTCATTCTCACAGCAGCCATTTTCCTCCGATGTCATGTTCAGACCAAAATAACTTCCACCTTTTCCTATCGTGTCATATAACACTATCAAACAGTAATGTTAGCTAGGAAGCGGTTCAATGCTAATGTTAGCTGTCACCTAAGAGTAGATGATGTTTTTCCTTGAAATATGGTCCAGTGTCCTGAAATTGTCACCGTTGGTTGTCTTTTCAGTTGCTCGTCGATCAGAAGCAGTGAAATGAACACAACTGATCAGATTCACTGCGTTTATTCAAGTTGAAAACAGCTTTATTACATGTTGCTGTCGATAGCCATGTTTGAGCTTCCCACTCTGAGCGTGACGTCAGAAGAAAATGGCCGCTTTGTGAAGACGATGTGTTGTGGTCAGAGGATCAGTTTTCAAGGACTGGACCTTAGTTATCACTAGGGCTGGGCGATATGGAAAAAAATGTACCACAATTAATGTCAAATCATTATTTCTTTCTGGTTTCAAGGCTGATTTTTAGTCCTGAGTAAAAGTCTTTATGGCGAGAACGTGACCAATGGCAGAACATTTCAGAAACATTCAAACTGATATCGAACACCAGAATATGCAGGAATAAAATTAAGCAAAGCGTTGAACCTTTTTCTAAGCGTCTTAGCCGACAATGCAAACAAAATAAGAAAAAATTCTATTATGATAATGCTAAAAATATATTGTGATAATTATCATTACTGTTTTATCGCCCAGCTCTAGTTCTCAGATCATAAACGACTAAAATTAGATTTACTTTGCCTTTATATTTACCCTTTTACTACAAAACTACAGGCCTGAAGTGCATGAAGTGAAAAGATGTTGAATTAATTGAACATATATAATAAAAAACAGGAATCTACAGTGCATGTGAACCCAGAAGGCTATCGGGAATACCTGATGATGATGATGATGATTGATGATGATATGTGTTTTGGTCCATATATTGCTTTGGTTGAATATGATCTAGCCTCGTTCTCATTGGTCGGCTCCAGTAGTTCAGACGCTAGTGATGGTCAACGTGCTCTTCCTTTTGCTGCGAACAAGTCCACGTCCACCTGGAGCGCCGTCGCACCTCGCCTCTAAAGTCAGCAGTTTGTCAAACGATTGCAATGCCCGGACAACTTGCACTCCCATACAACGAAGACCCTCTTTCAGATGGAAACGTGTGAACCTGCGTTGTTTATACTGGTGCTGTTACACTCATCTCTGTCCACTTTTTAACCTGTAGATACTTCGCACTCGTCGTCATCTCTGCTTCCTAGTCATATGTTTTCTCTCTTGTCTTGACATTTTATCTTTGGATTTCTCTTTTCTTACATGAATGTCTCGTGACCAGGTTGGAGTTTCCATGCCTTTAAAACATTGTATCTATGTGTTATATACACTAATCAGGTTTATTCGGCACATAATGTATGCACTGTATATTCCAGGGCTTACTGGACATGTACAGAGTGACGGCGCCTTATTTATCGACATATCAACATTGTAACATAATATTGCACAGTATGTATGTGATTATTAATTGAATTTAACTGAATAAAAAAAATCGTTTTAACATTCCTTTAAAAAAGGTCAATCTTGTGCACAGCGAGTCGTGTCTATGTCACAGCAGGTCATGAATAATATTTGCCAAATGAACACGTCGGTGATGAATATAGCATCTACACAGGTGTCTCCAAGAGCAAGAGTCTTGCACAGACATGACGGATCATGAAGGTAGGACTTGAGTCAACTCTATTCTTAACATCGGATCTCCCGTTTCTAAAAATGTGTCTTATAAAACAATACAACGTTGTGCTAGGATGAATTCATGGTTGAGTTGTTTATATATCCTCAGATATGGCAAAAGCACAGACTTGATTTTCCTCCAGCAGAAGTACACGTAGTAGATACTGATTCAACTTCTTTTCTGCAGTAAAGGTGAAAAAGTCCAGGCTCTGAAATGTCCTCAAAGTGTAAAAGACAAAAGCAGGCCTTGGGAGGACATTTCTACCAACAGTTTGTGAGCAAAGCAAACTGAACCTGACATCATATTCATACGACGTGAAGACTAGTAAAGCATTCTAACTAAAGTAAATAATGTACTGAAAGTCATCAAATGAACTCTGTTCCAGTGTGAAGATCAGTTTTCAGCGTCTGCAACGGAAGGTTTTTGTCTTTTTTGTTGTTTTTATATCGTTGCATCATTGGTTTTTGTTACTTCTTTTACATCACTGTCATCTTGTTCATGCTGGTTTTCCACTTGTTCCGTCTTTTTCATCGTTTTTCGTCTCGTCTTTTTGATCGTTTTTTTTCTTATTCTGTACTTTATGTCATTTTCATCTTGTTACGTTTTTTACACTATCGTCTCGTGTCTTTTGTGTCGCTGTCGTCTTGATGGGCTGACACCTCGTATTGCAAACACCATATGATTTTTTTCCTTTTTTTCTTTGCGTATCTTTCAGCCAGTAGTTCTTTTATGTCAATAAACCTCATTTGAAGCCATATCACATGATGTGTTTTCACTTCTTTTTTTTGCCTGTGTTACAACTATCCCTCTAGTGGAGTAGGTTGTATTTTGACTTGTTTGAAACAGGAGGTCTGTGATATTTGGTGCCATGTGTAGAAACCTATATAAACATGGATACTTCATATAAAAGTTGGAGAGCTGTAGCTTGAAAATGAAATGAGATGCAGGTGCTGAAGCAAAGCGTGTTACATCCAGACCCGGTCTCCCCCACATGGGATTATTGTTCTCAGTTCATCTATGTACAGTGAACCTCTGCCTGTTCAATAAACCATTTACACAGGCGTCTCGAGGAACAACAGTCTCACACACACACACACCTGACGGATCACGAAGGCAAGACGTGAGTCAACTCCATTCTTACATCCTAATCTATTTCTTCAAATGTTTCTTATGAAACAGTGCAAAGTTATGCTACAATGAATTCATGGCGAATTGTTTATATATATTGGAGTTCTGCATTTATATTAGGGGGAAAAAAGTGAAACGAGAGTGATATATTTGCATCAACCACTGAAGATATTTTTGACCTTGTGTGCACTTCCTCTTTTTTTAATATGATAAATACCAACAGTTAAAGAACGCACCGACTTGTATGCTTCATCATTAAGTAAACTTAAAGATGGTGGAGACTATTTTGACTGGTTGTCTACATATGTAAGGAAACTTCTGTCTTATTTATCTTTTTTTTTTTTTAAAATAAAATAATGCCATCTGGCTTTGATATGTCTCGTCAACGCAGCCTTTGATGCGGCTGAAACAAACGCTTACTGACACCACGCAGACATAATACGCACAGACTCTGATACTTTGAAAGCGTAGTGCACAGTGACTCTGTGTAATTGTAGTATTAAGGCCCTTTGATGTCCTACTATAATTTGGAGCCATCAGAAAGGGAGTCGAAGGGCTCCCTGATGAGGGTTTTGCTCGGCCCCTCTGTCCAGACGGCTCCCTGTTCACTCTGTAATTATGGAAATGGAGTGTTTGTATTTATAGGCTAAGCCCACAAACGCGGCTGCCCTTCTCTCCGGATTGCAGCTGCAAAACATCACAGTGCAAATCAAGTGGCCGTGTTTTAAAATTAAATTGGGTACACAACAGCAGCATGTATAACCCATTTAGTGTAATGGATCTGACAGTGTGCAGGTCTATACACGGTCTGTGTTGTCAAGTATGTGGATGTGGTTCATTGAGCATTTCCTGAAGTAAAGAGATCCCAAAGTCAAACGTTCAATTTCATGGTTTTAATATTTACAATAAATACACATTTTACAGTATAAAATCCATGTACATATTTATATAAATTTAAGTAAAAAATAATGCACAGGACATCAAGCCCTGATAGTGTACAGAGGGGCTGGATCCAGGAGTTTCACGAAGAGGAGACACCCAAAAAAAAAACAAAAACAGATGGAAGAATGGAAGAATAAAATAAGAGTTGGGGTCATTCAGATAATGAGGCAGTTCAAATGAAACATTGTCTTTGCACATGTGGAGCGACTCTATGTGCGTTTTTATTCCTGTCAACAAGAACATGTACTCTTTGGTGGCCATGTGTCACAAGGAAAAGTTTTACAGTAGCACAGTATTAGAAAGGCACTTTTGTGTCAAACACATTATTCCAGTTGTGTCAGAGAGGAGTAGTATGTATACAGGGCCAGCCCCTTGTTGGTCTGCCTGCTCTAAAGCAAACAACAGCTTTTCTAAAGCTTTCATACAACCAAAGTAGTACCAGCTACATTATTAGACAATAATAACTCAAATAGTTTAATTCAATATATATAAAAGGCTTTGGTCTTGGAGAACAATTTAAATTAAAAAATGCATCAGCTGAATCACAACAAAATAACAAAACCCCCAATAATTATCCTTTTAAGTCCTTTTTTTGTCTCAGCTCCTTCACATGTGTCTCTTCATGTGAAGGGCGAGGTGGTCAGACCTGGAGAAGGCGCGTTCGCACAGGTGGCACTGGAACGGCCTGTGTCCGGTGTGTTTGCGGAAATGACGGGTCAGCTCATCGGAGCGGGCGAATTTCCATCCGCAACCTTCCCAGCTGCAGTGGTAAGGCTTCTCACCTGAAGAAATACAAGAAAAGAGACACGATCAGACCGGTGTTCAAAGGGGAAGGGGCGTGCGTAATTGCCACTCAATAGACTACAAGGTTGTGTTAGTAGTAAAATAAAAAACTTACCGGTGTGAGTTCGGAGGTGTGCCTTCAGGTGGGAGCTCTTCGTGTATGTTTTGCCGCAGCCGGCGAAGGTACATGTGTGCGTCGCCGTGCGCTTCCTCGGCCATGTACGCCGTCCTCTCTTGGGTTTGGAGTCCAGCAGCTCGAGGGGAGAGGACGGCGGCGTGAGCATCACCCTCTGCGCGCCAGGCTGTAGAGCGAGACCTTCATCGTACAGGCCAAAGGCGCCGTGAGGAGGACCGTGATAGGACATCTGCATGTGCGGAGCCTGAGGGTGGTGCGTAAAAGCCGCCGCCGCCACCGCGGTGTGATACTTCTGCGGGAAGCTCATGGGCTGGCACAGAGCCTGGCAGTCCGTAGCCCCTGCCTGGTCGTCGGGGCTGAGAGGCGGCGTCATGCTGCTGGCTGCCCGCGGGGAGATGGCGACGCGCGGCTGCTCGAAGGACATCATGCACGAAACGTTCCCTTCTTGCTTGATTTTGCTGCAGCTCTGGGGCACCATGCCCAAAACGGGACCGTAACTATCCATAGGTGGCTCCACTTTGATGTCCTGTCTTGGGTAATGTGCCGTGTTGACATAAAATCTCCCCTGAATGCTGCTGGGAGCGCGCGTAATGCCATAGCTGCTGTTGGTTCCCTCGGAGCGGAGCAGCTCTGTCATGAGGCTGGCGCCGTACGGGGGAGGCGGGGAGCGGTGGTCGTCTGCTGCTGCTGCGGAGTAGGATGGCACCGAGTTTCCAGTCGTGTACATGTTAGCGGGGTCTGCTGTGCCCACATATTCCGCCGCGTTGTCTGAGCCAGTTGTGTTGGCGAGAATAAAATCCAGATCCAAGTAGTTACTCAGATCCTCGTCGTCTTTTTTACTGTGATTGTCCAGGCTGTGTACCATCTCGAACATGGAGCAGCTGGCGGAGACTGATTTGTCCATCTCTGTTTTCCACCTCTGATGAATCAAAAGAAGTGAATGTTAGTTATGTTGTTCCTTTCAAATCAAATCACGCGTAACGATGCAGGCTAGACAAGTCATCCAGGCATTTCATTCATTTAAAACAAAGACAAAAAGTTGAGTTTCTACATGCAAACAGGTGAAGCCACTTTTAAATCCAACTCCAATACCCACTCACACATTTTCAAAAATTCTCAATAAAGATCACTTTTAACTTACATTTTCCCAGGCTTTTTCTCTTTGGTTTGAGAATGTCGAAAATGACGGTAGCATCACTCCGGATAAGGCCATCGTTTTGGTGAAATAATAAAAACTATCTCTTGTCAAAAAAAAAGTGTTGAGCGGCAGCCGCGCCAGAATCTGTGCGCTTACTTCACTGTCGCCTCTCCACAGCTGTGTTTCAAAGACATGAACAAGTTTAAGTGGTAGGAGGTCCCACGGAACTTTATAACTCTGGAAGCCGAGCTCGCCTGGCCAATTGTGAGAGGCTCAGGAAACAACGTAAAGTTTGGTAAATTTAGCTCTTTATAAAGCGGCTCCTGCAGGCAGCGGGGACTCAGTGTGCATCGCTGTGTGACAGGCACAGGCAGCGCAGAGGAGCCTATAAAGTCCAGGACCGCCCCCGACTGCGTGACGCACGCAGACCAACCCACCTGAGGTAAAACGAAAAAAAAAACAAAAAAAAACAGTTGCAAGCAAATTACAAACACAGGGCAATATAGCAACCATAGATACTTACGTAATATGCTGAAACAACAAGTCTAATGAGAGCCGTGCGCCCGAGGCCAAGCCGCACCAACAGCTTAATATAAAGACTGCGACTGCTTCACTTCACACCGACATTCTAAAAACAAAAGCTGAGCATTATGTAATCGCATCATTTATGGCGCATCTGACATCTTTAGCCACAATTATCCAAAACATTCATCCGTTGGGTCCGTTTTTCATTTTAATTCTTCCATGTGATTGCGTCAGTCCCCGCAAAAATAAATGTTTCCTTTGTTTTATCATCCTTAGAATAATAATAATAATTAAAAAAAAAAAAACTCCACATGCGCTCACCTGAAACTGTCAAAGCAGCTATAACAGTGAAAAAATAAATAAATAAACAACCTAAAAACTACCCCCCCCCTGCCTCGTGTGTGTGCAGCGTGAATCGATGCCAGTGCGCGCTGCCGCCGCCTCCACCTGTTTGGCGCATCTTCTTGACTCTCGGCTCATTATCATTAATGGAAGAAAGGGTTTTGTTCTTTCACAGCAGGCTTGTCCAAACAGGCGCCAGGGTCGTCTGAAACGGTTTTCAAGCCTTTTAACGCTTTAACCGGCGGTGATGTAAACATGATTTAAGCTAACGTCCGATTCAGGTGCAAATGGGGTCAAAGGGGGGGGGAGCTGTATGTCGCGCACATTTGCATCACAAGTCTCACCTGTTGCTCATAGAGATGTGGTTTCTGATGTTAAGGGTTGTTTTCTCAGCGGGGACCCTGCTGGCTCCAGAGGTCATTATTCCAACTGGAAGCCTTAGGTTTCTTTCACTCCTGAAATCATTCGAATATCAATTATTTCATGAGTTTGTCTCCACCAGATGATTGGATCTGGATTTGAACATCACCTCTTTTATTAGGGCGACCACATCCCAGCAGGCGAATGGTGCGTTTGTGTGGGACATGTTACCAATGCTGAGAGATAGTCTTACATTTCGATATAATGTCTGTCTCACCCAAAAATGTCTTTTTATACATTTAATGTAAATAAGAATAATTTTAAAAAAACTAGCCCCGGATTCATCTGTCTGATCATTAAAGCCCTTGAAAAAGATATTAATGATTCATTGGTGATCAAAAACATACAGCTTTGGAAATAATTATGACACCACCTGCGATTTTCTAGATTCATACTAACTGTCCTTCACCATTCTGTTCTTGCAATAATATATCTTCATTGTTTTTAGATCGTTTATCACCATCAGATGTTCTTATGTAACTTGAAATGAAAATGGGGTTTTTGTTTTCAGCTTTATTGCCACCAGTCACCAAATGGTAAGTTACATTACTTTGATAAAATAATTAAAAGAGTTACTCATTCTATTTTTAACACAGTGACTTTTAAAAGTAACCTTCACAACGCTGCTCCTGGAAACATGCAAACATTTCCTAGGAACCTGACTATAATGCGTTTTAACTCATGGATTCCCTTCAAAATCTAAATGTGGGACATTGTCTCAATATGTGGGAGGTGGGACAAGGGATAAAAATGCCGCACAGGTCTTCATAAAGTGGGGCATGTGGTCACCCTAACCTTCATTCACTTGTACATCAGTGAATTAGAAATCTATATCCTGATTTGTAAAGTACAGGCATCATTACCGTTACCTAATAAATTAAGTAATATCCTTCATGTTCTCGTGAGGGACACATCAGCCCTCATCAAGCTGCCATGTCCACGAGCTGCAAACACGTTGACAGTGCAGCTGCGAGGTTTCCACATCCTGGTCCCTGATCTGTGCGTTGAACTGTGTGTTCAATAGAAAAATGCGTCACGCTGCAGGGATCCAGTAAGACCGGAGGGGAAGTGTGTTTTTAGAGGCGGCGAAGCGGGCGGCCTGATGTCTGAACCCCTGACCGCTGACACTGACCCCAGCTCTGGGCTGCGACGCTACCAGTGAAAGTGAGAGCACTCTCACTTCCCCTGTTACTCAGCCACCTTTAAGGCTCTGTAATGCTCCAAATTGTACATTTAGGGAAGGAGTTGTTAAACTCTTGGTAACTACAGTCATATTTCATAATTGCATTGGATGATGCCTCGTTGCACATCTCACCTGTTCTTTAAAACACTGTATTTTAACGCTACGTGCCACTAAATGCAAATGTATTTTTCTATTACAGTTCATTTGGCAGACACTATACTTTTACATTGTTCGAGGTTCAGTGTCTTGCTCAAACACACTTCACATCACAAAGTCAACCACAAATGCACTGATTAATGGGCGACGCTTCCAGCAGTTTAATGTGGAGGAATTCAACTAAGTACTTAGTTTACTTGAGTATTTGCATTTTCTGCTACAACATACTTCTACTCCACTACATCTTACAGCTTTCCTCACAGATTACAGTTTTTCATCCCCTTAACTGAATACGTGGTGACAACCACGTAACTCTCAAAGAAAGATGAAGCCAATGTGGAAGTGCCAGAAATAGTTCAGTTCCTTGAATGTCCGCTTGAATCTGGTTCCAAAAAAAATTCACTGCTCATGACCACTGACAGTCAGTTCAGTTTTATATAACCCTCTTGTTTAAATTATATTAAGGCTTAAAGTTGCGTCATCTGTGTTTGCTGTGAGGGCTTTGATTGACAGTTAGCTCGGCTGCTGAGTTATTTGGAGCTTCTGTTTATTGAATAAAACATTTTTTTTCCTGACAGGCAGCTCTAAGGTAGATGTAGTTGACAAGTTATACTGTAATAAGTTTCTGCGATGTAGTTTACCATCATTTAATTACAAAACCCGGCCTGTTAGCATAACTTAGATAACTTTAGAGTTAATTTGTAGTGAATCATATGGTGTCACCTAGCCTGGTAATTAGGCCAGCTAGCGCTAAATAGTGTGTTCAAACATTACTCAAATTTGACATTACTGTTTTCAGTCAGAACTGTATGTGTTAATATTTATCAAGTGGCTGAAATGACTTGGTGATGTTTAACATGACACTGTCAGTCGATGTTGTTGTCAGTTAGCGTTAGCTTGGTGAGTTTCACTCCTCACTCTTCCTTAGCTCCACCCTCTTATCCAAATAAGGGAACTTCTGTTTCCAAAAAAACTAAAAATGCAAAAGTCGAGGCTTCAAAGGCTCCAACAAACCAATCGGTGAGGCTTCATCCACTTTTCATAAACAGTCTCTGGTATTTTCAAAATGTGTTGATTTTCAATGTGTGTGATAAACTGAAAGATGAAGTGTTTCCTTTATGGGTTGGGTTTCACACCTTCCTCCTTCTTAAGCTAAATAAACTCTTTAAAAACCCTCTTGGATTTGCTGCAAAATGCATTGTCAAAATGTTGAAAACAGGCCTGTTTTTCTGAGCGCTGGAAAAAGTTGTTTTTACAGATATGTGGTTCTCACTGGACAGTGATGCTACAAACATATAATGATCTTACGGAGTATGATGCACTGCTGTAGATTAAACTACCAACAGTATATAAAGCAGTTCAAATGAGCTCAGCCTTAAACATGTACAGTTGTAAAATGAATCAAAAACATCATCTACAGTATAATAGTAAAACACTGACAGAGGCCATTTCACTGCACAATACTTTAAGCACATTTTGCTGGTAAGGTTTTGAATGCACAACCTTTATTTATAGTGGAGTATTTTTAAAGTGTACATACTGTACTTCTATTTAAATAAAGAATCTGAAAACGTCTTCTACCACCGTCAGTTTATGATTTCATGTTGGAACAGGCTGTTGTTACAAAGGCTAAAGAGTTCACCCTGCTCCTCCTGTAACCTAAACTTGAATATTAATTTAAAAGATGTACTTTATAAGACCATCCATGAATCATCACCTTACACCACAGTAGAAGCTTCTTACATTTACACAGCCTTTATTTACACATACTCAGTTGTGAAGTGCAATATCATGATGCAACCAAACCTATTTAAAAGGAGATTTACAACACAGCTGTATTAAGACTTATTTTAGACAAGTCTGTGCCTCACTGAAATCCCTGAGATCATATGAAAGTACACGCATGGCCCCGTGAAAAGCAGTAGAAATGGACGAGAAAGGCAAAAAAAAAAAAAAAACGGCTGCAGGTTTGCAAAGTTTGGTGTTTCCCTGGAGGGAGAACTCACTAGTTCTTGTGACGTTTAAGAGACAGGTTTGTATTTCATTCTGATCTGTCACTTCCTGTGGAGAAGTTTGCGTACCCGACAGGAGAATTTGGGTGAACTGGGAGAATGTAAAGGGCCACACGTGTGATGGGTGGGACACTCCTCATACTGCAGCCCACATAAAAGCCTTCTATAGCAAAAGTTCAAGTTAAAGAGACTTGTAAGAAGTTCATAAAGAAGTGGTTCTTAGTTGATCCCTGTAGATCCCTTTTCCACCAACGCAGTTCGAGGGGCCAGTTCAGAGCCGGTGCCTAATCTTCAGGCAGTTCTTTGCAATTCGACAGCCAAAGAACCAGCTCTCGGCCAGGAAAACGGGTTCCAAAGTAGTACCAAGATAGGCCTCCTCCAACTAATTAGCTCTAGTTCTTTGAATCTTGGAACCTTTGTTCCAGTTTGAGAAAACAACCCCCGTTTCCACCAGTTTTGAGTGAAACCATTGTAATTAAGGATGAAGGGAGTTGAACAGTGGATCATAATACAGTCATATTACCATATTACCAGCTCCTTTTTTGACAACTCTTTTTTCAGTCAGTTTGCTTATAATTTGTTCTTTCTGTGAGTCTCTTTCTGAAACTCAGTAGATGTCCAAATCATTACCAACCACTGGGACACTGCACATTCTTTTCTCCACCAGTTTCTCAGACATCTACATTGTTTTTATCGTCTCCATCCTGTCTTTCCAAACTGTAGAATATGTCAAGGCCGTAACAGTTCACACTTCAGGTCAAGGGAAAACCCACTATTTTTGGTTCCTGCTGGGAACTGACTTTCCGAGTTCTGAAGCTATTTATTTTTGGTCAAAATACTCAGAACAGTTCAAAACAAGGTGAGTGAAACGGAGGGGTACCTGTTCCATGTTGGTGAAGAAGGGCTAACACTGGTCTAGAACCAAGAATTGGCAGTTGGAGGTGGGATTATCATGGCCAGTGAGGCCAACTAAAACATTGTGACCACTTTTTAAAAAACCAGAGCAAGAGCAGAGTCTAAATACAACCGTCTTTGGATGCTAACACAGCCTCTCAAAGCCAGGAGCAACACTTGTAAAGAGTCTGCTATTGTTCTTGTTGTGCTATAAGTGGGTAC
>JAPQRN010000010.1:439280-449701 GCA_037367275.1 Coranthus polyacanthus
GCCAGTGAGGCCAACTAAAACATTGTGACCACTTTTTAAAAAACCAGAGCAAGAGCAGAGTCTAAATACAACCGTCTAACACAGCCTCTCAAAGCCAGGAGCAACACTTGTAAAGAGTCTGCTATTGTTCTTGTTGTGCTATAAGTGGGTACTAGCTTTGCTGGGAAAGTGGAGATGTAAACAGACAAATGTATTGACGTAATGACTCTATAGTGGCTTTCTAGCCTGTGGAAAAGAAAACCGGTTCTTAGAAGGTTCGCAACTTGAACCAAGTCCGAAGTGGCACTAGCACCAGTCTAGCACTTCTGCTAGGTTTTTGTTGGTGGAAAGGGGGGAGAAGGGAATTTCTGTTTTGCTTGTCCTCACCACATAGAGGTCCGAGGTAAAACATGAGACAAACAGCTTGGAGCTGGCAGGGATTCAATGTCCTCTGATTCTTCTTGGCACCTGAAATTGTGTCATTTGGTCAAAGGTCGCTCACATCTCACTGTTCTAACATGAAGTTCTGTCAGACATGTACATATGACTTTTTCTTTTCAGAAGAGGAACCTCAGAAACAAATGTTAAATGTAGATGAGCAACATTTCCACAGAAGCCTCTAAAATTCTCCTTCCTTGAATTAAGATTTACACAACAGTTTGATTGAGCAACCCGCATGTCATTTCACAATTGTAAAACTATTGGTGCTGCTGTCTTATCTGT
Source organism: Coranthus polyacanthus (assembly GCA_037367275.1). NCBI lineage: Eukaryota > Metazoa > Chordata > Actinopteri > Kurtiformes > Apogonidae > Coranthus > Coranthus polyacanthus. The sequence goes on from JAPQRN010000010.1 coordinate 439,983, forward strand.
ATGGGTAAGTTACTAATTTAGCAACAGGTTGTCAAGTTGTTAACAGGTCACAAAGTTGTTGACATATGCTCACAGCAGTGACAAAGAGACAAATTCTTAAAGATATTCTGTTTTCTTAAAGTATCTGTTGTTATAAAAGTAACACAAACTTTCCCACGAGTAACGTAAGTAAGTAATGCTGAGAATTTCAAGCATTCTCTTCTGTTTTTGTAGATTATATGTTAAACTCAGACACTTAGGATGACTTATAAAGATGTACAATGTGTTTCATACTTTCCAAACACAGTAAAAATGTGTGTTGTTACTTGTAAGTTGTTTTTGGGCTGCTCAAGTCATGCATCACGTCTGTGTCAGGTCTGTAAGTGTTTCGTCACTGTGGTGAGGATTCGGACACATCAGCTCTGCCTCATGTGGCGTACTCCCCTGACTTGTATGGAAAAACAGTGTGTACAGTGTGTGAGAGGCAGCGCCGGGCCTTCACGAGACGTTCTGTTGAAGCGAGAGTCAGGAAGAGTTTGAGAGTGAGTGGGATCCTGCTCCAGCTTATATAGCCCAGTTATTTTTATCCACCCGCCCCTTGCTTATTACAGCGTTTCCCCCCTGGACCACTCAGGAAGCACGTTTGGCTCCTTTTCCTGCTCACACGCGGCCAGATTCAAACAGAATCAAAGAATGATAGCATTGAGGCTCTCAATCCCCCCTGCTGGAAAAAAAGTGGGGAGGATGAAAAGGGGGGGGGGGGAGAAATGTTTAGCAGAAAAAGGTTGGCACGCGCCAACGGTATGACATTCAAAGTGCTGGCTCCAGGCCTGCTCCAATTTCAGAAACCCTCAAATATTTATTAAAAAAACAGCACAGGGACAGGGCAGTCGGCTCTGAACACACATCTGTACCTGCTGGGGACCATTCAACTTGTTGTTTTGTAAATTAACATATCTGAAGAATAGTTGAGTTTCACTGCTGAAGATAACAGTAAACTGAGCTGCCAGTAAATGCCAGTATACATATACAGGGGTTAATTAGGCTTTGTCCATTTTGAATAATGTGTTGCATGACATTGCTGGGTTGTTGACACTTTTAAGATCTAAGTAAATCAGTAGAAACTGGAAAAACAAACAGAAACCAGTTCCCTTTCCAGGTTTTTCCACTGAGACAAACAAAACTGTATTATTTCAGGTAAACCTTTTAGAGAGAACATTGCTTAGTATAACTATTTACTATTTAATATAGATAGTTATATCCTTGTATTTTCTCACATATAAAAATGATAAAGGATGTAGAGTTCTTGAATAGAGCTGACTCATAAAGACTTTAACTCAAGTACAGTACTGGAGTACAAATTTACTTCTACTGCACAAAAATATTTCTACTTCATTACATTGTACTTTATGCTCCACTACATGTATTTGTCACTTAAAGGTTCAGTATACAACATTTATGCATTCTCTTGTGCTTAAATGAAGTTTGTGTTGGACTCGGTTGCGTGCTGACGTTAGTTAACTCCGTTTCTAAGCTAGCGACGGTCTCCATTGCCCACATCCATGATGACAGCCTGTACACTGATTTGTATGTGGAGGAGTCAGGTCGGACTTTCAGTAGAAATCCTATCTTCACCCCTGAGTCGCTCAGTGTCTTTCTTCTGCTCTTCTACAGCAGCAACAGTGTACAACACTAGCTACCGTTAGCTTAGAAATGGAGTTAGCTAAAGTCAAAAAAATGACCAGTTCTCAGCACAAACACAGACTTCAACACAAACTGCACATAAGCACACAAGCATGTACAAATGTTACATTTTGAACCTTTAAAGTAACTTGTTACATTAAAAAACATATGTTGAAACGATGCAATGCAGCATTATACTATGTATCTACCCAGTGACATAAAGAATGTCTAAAATTACAAACTACAACATTTAAATACTTTCACAGTGCGTTCCTTAGTGATAAAAACAGAATAATATACGATTCTATCCTGCATAATGAGCAGTTTTATTTTTGACTATTTAAAGTACATTTTGAAGATATTACTTCTGTGTTTTTACTGAAGTAACATGTTGAATTCAGACTTTTACTTGTAATTGAATATTTCTTTACTGTGGTGTTTTCACTGTTGCTGAAGTAAAGGATCTGAGTAGCTAATGCCTCCCCCTCTGCTGAATCAACTATTACAACTATTACTAATAAAATATTATTACAATGCGTCTCTATTTTCTCCATCCCATTTATATGCATGTTAACTTAGTATTAGAATCATCTCTCAGGATAATGCGATACGGTTGAATGTCAAACGCTCAAATGTGTCAGATGTATTGTAGGAAAGAATGCCAGGACAAAAACTCCTCACTTGGAAGTATAGACATTAACATTTTTATGTATTTGCTACTCTATCTCTGTAATTGACCTGCTCATCGTGTCTACACATTTTACTAAGGTGAGACTTTAGAAAACAACGGCCACATGCTACGTTCCACAGCACTTCTGCATTAAAACAGCCAGTGTCTGGCTTCTGCAGAACCCAAACATGTGTCTCGACAACCAACGTAGCTTTCAGCTAGTGTTATGGGAACCCACCTTTTAAAAATATGCAGCTCACTCAGGCTAACATGGCAGAATAATGGCTACATGTGGATATAATTGAGCCAGTAGAGCACCAAGGGGGATGGGCCTCAATTTATTAGCTGTTAACACCAGGAATCATACCGGTCCCACTCGTCACACCACACACACATGGCTTCACTGGCTGTGAAAATGTTGTTTTTTTCTCTCCAAAGTGCTAAGAAAGGTGCTTTTTATTTGATAAATGAGAATGGGCAGGCTCTTAGGGGCTTGAAGTGGACCACTCTGCAACCACTGGAAAATTTCTTTGTCGGCCTTTGGACACATGACAATTCAAGTTCTGTCCAGCCTCTGCTTACATTATAAAATAGAAATTGTTTTATATTTAGAAGTATGTTTTGTAGTTCTGAACCTCGCTCTCCTTTGTTTATTGATTGTTAATAACACTGAAAGGCTCATAGAAGTCTATCTAAACATCATTTTGCTGGATCTCTGCTCCTTTTGCTCTGATTTCTGAACCATCTAATGTTAGCAGACTAACACTCTGAGTCTGGTGACACTGTATAAAGTCGTGTCTATCCTGCTGAAAGCCAGGGGAGGCCTGTGTTTTTTCCCCTGTGTGGTATGACAGCCTCAAACCTGTTCGCATTTGAACATGCCGAACTAAACTGTGCCAGCTGTTCAAATAGCATAACCCCGGCCTGGACACAGGTTCTCCATTGAAGCCACGCTCCGCTTGATTGAGTGATCCAGCCTGCAGTGCACTTTATAGTGTACACACCTCGAAATGGCGACATTTGTAAAAACGCTAATAAAAACATTCCTGGAGCAAGGAATGCTCCAGGTATTTCCTCTCCTACACCTGGTTACGATTCCTTGAGTGCACTCGTCTGTTTTCACAGAAACACAGTCTTTCAGAGAGTGCATATTGATCCTGTACTCGTGAATGGCGTTGTGTTTTGCTAAATGGATGACATTGAAAACACGTCTCTGTTAAAAGGCCGATCCTTTACGCCATCTTTCCCAAAAGTGTCAGGAGCTTATTAGTGAGTTGTTTGGGAAGTGAGTGAGAATGAGTTACTGAAATGAATGGAAGTGCGTAATAAGTGACAGTCATCGTGTACGAAATCAAGTGGAGAACAGAAATAGGTCAGCTGAAGTGTCATAGCATATAGCACAATCTATAAGGTATGATGCTAAAAGGTCAGGATATGTTTGTTTACAGTAAATAGAAGCTTGTCATCTAGTATATAAATAGTACACAATGATATGTGACTAAATGTGTACGAGAAAATGGCTTCATGGGACATAACATTTCTTAAACTGATATATTCATCAGTTGTAACACTTAGTAATGAATTATGTTAAACTGCATGGATTTGGACACTATGTGTCAATCTGGTGTACTCTGAGATTACAAAAGATTCCTTACAAAACAATCCACTTAAAGGTTCGATATGTAAGATTTGCACGTGCTTACATGACGTTTGTGTTGGAGTGTGTGTTGTGCTTGGAGCTGGTCCTCAGTGTTGCCAGTATATAAATCTGCTCTCTGTATGATGTGCAATCTATAATGCCAAATGTACGATTATTTGACCACTTGTGACAGTTGTGTTAGTAGTTGTAATCAGTCTTAGTTATGTCTGTTTAATTCATTACTCAACACGATCAGGATCATAAAATATTGATCTCTGCTATCTTTCCAGCTTGTTGTGATGATAACATGACTCATGACCACGGCTGTCCTTAAAGTAATATCCCCTATATTACTCAATCATTTTAGGTATATTAAATTGGATACTGTAACTTGCAGGGGAATATTATATTTATGCAGTGCACATGCCTTGGTTATGAGTTGTGTAAAATAATTTTCCCCAAAAAAAGATCATTTTAAGCCTCTGGTATGATAGTTTATCGTTTCCCATCTGGCAACACTGCCCGGCCATTTGTTGACGTTAGCTGACTACGTTTGTAGGCCGACGGTAGCTGGTGTTGCACACTGTTGCTGCTGTACAGGAGCAGAAGAGAGGCATCAAAGAACTCCATAAGGAAAGAGCATATGGATATTTTCTGGAAAAAACAACACAAGTCTCTACATAGAACAGGTTGTTATCATGGATGTAGGCAACCGAGACAGTCATTAGCTTAGAAACAGACAAAACGGACTCCAACACAAACTTCACATCAGCACAGGAGCCTGTTTGAATGCAGTATAAACTTTTAAATGAGCCTGCATCTGGCCAATTATCTGATATGCACGACTACATAGATCAGTGATATAATATATTGCATGATGTTATAATATGGACAGTATTAAAAAAAAATCACTATCAGAGAAATGTGTCCTGTGTTTAGTGAGCATGTGTGACAACATATAACAACATGTATCATTTTTGCTGCCGATTCATGGCTGGGCGACTGTTATGTAAAAATAGTCTGCGTGGCGATAAGTTGGAAGACACTTATAGAGCTTTTTTCTTCTTTTTTCCTCAATGATAATTTTGTAGTGTAGTTAGCAAGCATGGCTTTATTCCTTCAACACCGCGATACTCTCTCAGCATTTCAAACGTACTGCCTTTGAACCGACACTGGCGAAGAAATATTAGATGTCACTCTTGGTTAAAAATGCAGCATTTAGGGTCAACTTTGTCTTTTTTGGAGCATTCATCTTAACTGATTCTGTCATGAATTGCTGATGCTGACATTAGTTACTAACCTGTCACTTGAGGCCTGTTTGCTGGAACTAAGTAACAGAATCATTGCCGTCACTTGAGATTCATAAACATAACACTCCCTGTTATTGTTTTTTTGTTTGTTTGTTTTTTGGGGGGGCGTTGTTTCGTTTAAATGCTTGAATCTTGAGAGTTCTACAGAGACAAAAAAATGTAATGTTGACTGTATTTGAGTTTAATGTAAAGGGCATGAGTCAGAGGGTGGTTTTGTTCCCACATTAGAAAACTTTTCCCTAACATTTGATTCAGCAGACATTCGTGAGGGTAATTGCAGCAACTAAAATCCACACAGGTGAAGTCTGTTCTTCTCCGTGTCTCAAGGCCAGGAGGCATCACGAGTTTGCCTGCGAAGCCTCCAGCTCTCGGTCAGTCAATAACTCATCAGGCTGTGGCACTGGGGGGGTCAGACAGGTTCCTCTGCACATTACAGATGCTATCTCAAAGGGAGCAGAGGCACATTAACCTTCAGTCAAACTGCCATAAAATACCACTGTGCCTGGAGTGGGTGAAGGGTGAGAAAGATGCTGATGGATGTTATCTAGTGTAGTGTAGTTGTATCTGACATTGTGTGCTAGGAAAACTGTATGAATGTCTGCCTTCACTGAGTCTTATTTAATGGTGGCTGCCATTTGGGACTCAAGAAAAGTTAAAAATGAGAAAGTAACTTTTTGGTGTAACAAGTGTTAAATCTGATTTCTTTTTCCTTTGGACAGTTAGATCAGTTAAAGGGTGTGTACAGGTGTTGAGGGTGTATCTACAACTGAGTAATTTTGATTTTTGGGTTTGGCTGCAAAAACGAAGACAAGATAACAACCTGTGGTCGACAAACAAAACGAGATCCGGTGTGTACGGACCATTTGCCACGCGCAGCATTCAGATTCTGATGTGTCTCTCTTTCGCTCTTAGCCTGCTAACAGGAATTGGTGTTTGTACTGTGGTTTTGTCAGCTAACCAGGTGGGTACGCGATGCACAGCATAAATCCACACCAATGCAAAATATTCAGTTCGTCATGTGTGAAGTGTGCTACCTCAACGGTGAGAGTGGTTTGCAGAGGCGCATGTCGGTTTCCTCCCTGACTTTCAGCAGTTTCTTTTGTGGCTATGTGCAATCCACTGATGTAACTTGATTTAAAATCTATACAAAGTCGTTTACAGTTGGAGGATTTTCATCTACTTTAAATATGGTGAAGTTTGACTACTGTAGCAGAACTGAAATTGCCCACACAGCACCCAATATAAACATAAAGATAGCTTTGAAAACTCCCCGAAGGAGTGAAGTGAGTCAAATTACTTGCAAAGCCGCATATCTAATTGATTTATTTACTACACCTGGCTTCAATAAACGGCACCAAAGCGCCGGTTACTGGTCTATTTAACAGTTCAACTAAGGTATAATTAACCTACTGTAATAGCTCAGGTGCCTCACCCGACTGGTTAACTTCAAACTCCCCCTTGTCCCCCTACTGCTGTGTAAAAACCTCTATCTCTTCTATAATCTGTGCTTCTTCACTCACATCCTGAATGGGGCCCACCAGTGATCGTGCTATAATTTATGGGCCTGAGGTTAAAACAGACAGGAGCTGGTCCTTATCATACTTGAAATGCAGATGAGTGAGGTCTGGACTAATAGCGATTTTGCAAGCCGAAAGAGTCACACCAGCTGACATGAGAATGATGGGCATTACAGATCTTTATGAACATTTCTGGCTCTGGTGCATAGTATTTTAACAGAACGTCAGAGTCAGGGTCAGGTCTATTTGTACGTGGCCGAGGTGACTACTACTACTAAGGACTATTGATGTAACTGCACAGCTCAGTCTCTTATTCATCAGCCAAATGTTTCAAAATATCTGGTTGTTTTGTGCTGTCACAGTGAATAGTGATTGTAATGATGTGAGTTTTGGGGAAAGCTGACACACTCTCACTCCTTAACTACTGTGACCACGTATGCAAGGCTACTTTAAGGGTCAAAGGTCAAAGTGGTAGCTTCTCAAAGGTGTCCCTGAATCTGTGAACCCTCGAGAGCTTGTGGTCTCCACCCTCTCAACCTTGAGTGACCATTAAAACTCACCTGATCCCCCTCTCTAAGTGTTTATCAGGCTGATCTTGTTTGCGGCTCAGCTCAACTGTCAAAACCTGTTCTCGTAGCAGCTCATCACAACAACCGCTGCTTGTGTTGTTGTCCCTAAAGCCGGGCTGACACTAACCGTTCAGATAATGACTCCCAGCTCGATTAGTTCCCTTCTTGGTTTTGTTCCCATGTAAGCCGTCAGCCTCCTGCAGCAGGACGGGTCATGTACTTCAACCTGCAGAAGGCCAAGGGGATAAGCACACTTGATCCATAAATTCATGTGTGATCATTTGGAGAAAAAAAAGGCCCCGCAGCTATGGGTGGCATTCTCAAACGCAGCTGCTCTATTTAACCTGCGGCACAACAATCAGCAGCACAGCACAATAAGCTTCTGCTAATCTACCTGCTTGGCATATTATGCAATTTTGACATTCTTTGTTAAAAGGGATAGAGACAAAGGCCTGCATGCACGTGAGTCTGTGCTACTTTCTAATGACACCAGACCTCAGTGAGGAACTGCATTCCGGCACAAAAATAAAATCTTAATAATGCTGTTTCTGAATGAACATCTGCTTAATATAGAAATAAAAATCAACTTAAAGAGCTAGTTAAACAGAATTTCTCACTTCTGCTTTAGGTTTTAAAGTAGTCAGATATTGGAGGTTGTCAGTGTATTTTAAGAGTTAGTAATACAGGGGTGCACTCTGGTTTAGTGCAGCTGGTAACCACTTCCTGTTTTTCAAACAGTGAATCTTCTCACAGTTTGTCCATAATTTCCTGAAGTGTGTGTTTCATGGGTGCATGTGTGCACACAAGTCTGTTAATGCAAACCGAGGTGGCTTTCGTGTTTGCAATGAACAATCACTGTTCCCCTCTACTCGACACAACACATTCTTGAGCTGCAAATACTATTTATCTGAAGTTCTGTGTCAGTAAAGTCTGTGCATGTGTGCAATGCAAATGTGTCTCAGTGTAGCTTTGAGTGTGGCTTGTGGCTATGTTTATGGAGCGATGGTGTAATGGAATAAATTGAGTGCCTCCTTTTGTTTGAGTGACATGTACTGAAGCTTCATTGTCTCTAATGCTATCTAAAATCTGATTCATCAGTCGCCATCACACTGCTCAGCCTAAGAAGAACCATGTGAGATCAACGTTCATATTATCTCTTGATTTCTGGATCTCTCTTTTCTGCTTTGTCTACAGTCAACTCTGCCTCATGGACCTCACACAGGCTCAAGGCAGAGATACCGCATTCTTGCCTTTACTAAGTCCCCACGTTGAATGTTGTCTTTCAAATCAGGGATCAACAGGAACACATGTACACCAGTTATGTGTATAATGTGTGTGTCTAAGGGGACTGCCGGCCCTAATTTGTTTTCATAGACTCTGAGGTCGACCATGCTGGGATTTATACTCATCTGGCATTTTTTTGCCTTCGTCCTATTGCATTGCAGAAACCAGAGTGATATGGCGCTACTCTGACAAGGGATTTGAAAGATATCATAAGTTAAGTGAAGTTTCTTTTTCTTCTATCTTTTTCTTCTAAGGATATATAATAAAAGCAACCCTGTCTTTAGAGTAAAATGTTGCTATTGTATGTTTCTGTAAGCCAAGGACATGTAATGTCGAGTTGCACATGTTGAGTTGAGTTGCCAAACATGTGTTTAGTGAGGTCACAGTGATCTTGACCTTTGGCCACCAAAATCCCAAATCTTCATCCTTAAGGCCGAGTGAATGTTTGTGCCTAATTTGAAGAATCCTGAGATATCGCGTTCATAAGAATGGACAGACATAAGGTCACAGCGACTTTGACCTTTGACCACCAAAATCTCTTTAGCTCATCCTCAAGTCCAAGTGAATGTTTGTTTAAGGCATACTGTAAAGCCAGGGATGCAACTCTCCAAGCAAAATGCTTATTCTACCTCTAACTTACTGAAAACATCTACCACACTGCTAACACTCTTCAGCTACTTGATAAATTAACATGTGCACTTGTGTTTGACGACAGTAGTGTCAAATTAGGGCTACCAGCCCTAATTATTGTGGCTCTGACCCCTCGCGCTCCTGCAGCCCCGCCCCTTTTGTCCAAATATGGTCACTTCTGTCTCCAAAAAGCCAGCATGGTGACGGCCAAACCACAAGCCCCTAGCTTCAAAACAGCAGTTCAGAAACTAATGTGTGACATCACAGTAGCTCTATCCACTTCTTATATTACAGTCTATGATGCTAACATTAGCTAATGTATATATGTTATGCTAAAATGCCAGGGCATGTAATATAGTTGAAATAATTCAATTCAATTCAATTCAATTTTATTTATATAGCCCAATATCACAAATCAAGATTTGCCTCAAAGGGCTT
>JAPQRN010000010.1:459045-475177 GCA_037367275.1 Coranthus polyacanthus
CTATCTATCTATCTATCTATCTATCTATCTATCTATCTATCTATCTATCTATCTATCTATCTATCTATCTATCCTCTTACTGTGTTTTCAACATTAAAACTTCACTGTTTGTTACTATAGCTTTAAAAACCTACTGTTTCAAACACTGTCGTTGCTCAATGGCAATTGCCTAAGACACCCCATTCCTGGGAAATGAATGCATGCCCTTGTTCCAAATTTAGTTTTTGCCCGCCACCATGGGCTGCTATTTGGTCTGCCATTTCTCAGGGTTGTGGGCTTCTTTAATGAGCACTTTGATCCCACTCAGGTCTGGCGCTGGTGTTTACGCGACCCTAGTGAAAAAAAAAGGAAAGGGAAAGGAAAAAAGAAAAAACCCCTTCCACCATCCTCAGCTAGAGACCTCTGAGCTGTGGTGTCCAGTGCAGTCGCCACATCAGGACCCCGGGGACATCGTCTTCATCCACAGACCCTGAGTGACCACAGAGAGGAGGTCACGGCCGCACATTCATGTCACGGCAGTGTACTTTCTCTGGAAACAGCAGATGAAAAATGTACATTACAGATAAAAAAAAAATTAAAGTGAGCCTGAAACATTTCCAGTCCACCTGTCAGATTCGTATGCAGATGCTCCAGATGGTTTCTTTAGGTTCATTTGTACTGTAGTATTATTCATTAGGATTTCCCTTCGTCAGTCTCATAAATTTCATTATGACACTAAAACAACCTTCTGACTCACAGCAGATATTTTATTTCCAGTATGACTTTGACACGGAGCAGCTGTTTTATGAGCGTTTCTGCGTCTGTACTCCATTACTGTAACCTGCATCAAATCCACGAGCTGACAAGACATTTTCCTCCTTTTGCTTTCTTGAGACTTTACACGTCAAAACATTTCCAGTTAATTGTGTAAATCATGCAGTGCAGCGACCTTTAAAATGTGATTTTCATACCAGCTGCTGCCAAATGAACACTGGAAACAGATGACTTACCTACAGGTTCAAATTGTATTCAATAGGTTTATCAATCAAAATATTTGAAAACTACAGGGATTTTTGCAGGGTGTGGCTAACGATTTACACAGTATCTCTGTCCTTTTTGTCCTCTCTAATGTCTCTGTCTTCAAATAAAGGCTCAGAATGCCCAAAAACAAAACAGAAACAACAAATAGGCCGTGCTTGTGATATGAAAGCTCAAAAAAATCTCCAAAACCAAGTGCTACTTGTTGATTGTTGTCGCAAAATAAGGGGGAAAAAGAGATGAAAAACTGAGAACTAAGTAGAGTTCTACTTAATTTATTTGTCACTTTCACTGTTCACAGTTTCAAGTCCATCCATCCATTCATCCGTCCGGGTCCATGTTGCAGGGTGAGCAGCCTAAGCAGAGAAGCCCAGACCTCCCTCTCCCGAGACACCGAGCCGTTGGATATGATTGAGACACCTCACGAGGAGGTGTCCAGGAGGCATCCTAACCAGAAGCACCTCAACTGGCTCCTCTGGATGTGGAGAAGCAGTAGCTTTACTCTGAGCTCCTCCCGGATGACCGAGCTCTTCACCCTATCTCTAAGGGAGAGCCCAGCCACCGTGCAGAGAAAACCCATTTCTGCCACTTGCATCTGCAAGCTCGTTGTTTTGGTGGCTACCCACAGCTCGTGACCATAGGTGAGGGTAGGAACGTAGATCAACTAATAATTTTAGAGTTTCGCCTTTTGGCTCAGTTCCCTCTTCACCACAACAGACCGGTATGATGTCTGCAACACTGCATCAATCCACCTACAAGTAATTAAAAATTTTTGTTGTAGTTTCATGAAATATGATGGATTATTTGTCTGTTTTCTGTATTCTATTCAGGAACATTCATAAAACACATTGAGAATTTACAGTTAGGCTAAATAAAATCTCATCACGTGATGAAAAATACGTGCATTAAACTTTTGGTTTCACACTGCCATGCGTTAGTGCTTTCTTTAACTAAAGAACAAGTGCTTATCAAAAAGTTTTTACAGTCTAAAGGAGAAGTAAGTTTTAAAATACATACCATACATTAAGGACATCACAGAGTAACTCACACTAGAATACTTTCACCCATGATAATGATGGATCCTTAAAAAGGCAAAGAAAGGAATGATGTATTTATTCACTGCATTGAGACAAAACAATGAACAAAAAAGTACATAGAGTCTTAGCTTAGTCCTCTTTAACACATACACATAAATACACACACTGACTGCCATGTCCACATTTATCATCATTTCAAGAGGTGGTGACTCTGGTGAGTCAAATTGGCAGGGGAATCTGTTTAGAGCATCTGCATATATATTGTTCAATGTGAAATATTTATCTCACTATGTCTAAGCATATACTATATATCCAGCTTTCTCAACTGGTGGGTGGTGAAAAAAAAGTGGACTCAGAAGCAGACTCATTTTGAATGGGTCACAGAGTGTGTGGTTGAAAAAATCTATTTTAAATGAATAGCTGCCTGATATCAAACTTGATAGACGTGCGTGAAAGTTGTGCAGTGCTTGGCCCGTTGTCATTTGACTCAAAGGTTACAGGCTGAGTTTACATTGTTGTTCATGGGCCACATGTTGAAGTGAAAACGTCTTGATGCTGCTTTCCCTGCCCTGCTCTTCCATGTACGCTCATGGAAGAGCAGGGAGGTGTGCACTTCCTGCCAAATTCCATACCGCCAAATACACATAACTTATGCAGATGAATAAGTATTCAATTCAATTTTTGACGAGAGTGGTCCAGACTGAAATGGATTTATGTAAACTGGCAATACAACTCCGAAGATCTTGTGTACAAGAGCATGAAACAGCTTCCACAAAGGTGTGTTCAAGTTTAATAAAATGGCCTGTTTTTGTAGGCTTTACCTATGTAAACACAGTGGTTATGATGTTAATTTAGTTCATACTCATAAGAATCAGCAGCATGAGAGTAATATGAGCACATTGAAAATATAAAAAAGGTGTGGAGGACATTATATATGTGGTGCATGTGCTCACTAGCCTAAAAAAGAAAAATACATTTTCTTAGATTGAATTGTATTATAGTAGGTCTGTGGGAGCCAAGGTCAGATGAGTAGAGAACCACTGTTGTATATAATAGAAGGACTATACACATATATACAGCAGGATGACTGACTGCATATATATACGATTCCATAATAATATAAAGTGACTGGTTGCAGATACAGAGTAAACTGACTAGTGTAATGTCCATAAAAAACAGCAGGTGTGTATTCAAGTCTCTCCTTCTGTGTGCTATAAGTGTGCATGTACTGTATGTGTATCCCTATGCAAAGGTGTGGAGGATGAGATAGCTGGTAACCTCCCTCACAAGAGTCTCCTACAGCCTGGAGGTCCTGCATTTCAGACGTCAGGTAGGTGTAGGTATGGCGTTGTCTTAAAGGCTTTGGACAGTTGGAGAAGCGTTTGCTCTTTATTTTCCTGAGCACGTCAGCAGGAATTGCCACATTCCAGCAAACGAACAACCAGATGAATGAGCATAATACAACAAAGAGCTTTAATCCGTTGTACTGAATGTTCAATTGAGTTATTCAAAAGAGTTATTCATCATTTGGCACAGAGTCCTAACTAATGTCAGGTTGATGAAAGCTTGCCCTGTTTCACTTTATGGGAACAACCTGAACCAACCAGCCTTAACACAAGCACATGTCACAGCAGCAGTGTGACCTGTTCTTGGAAAACAATGAATAAATAAATACACAACACAGAAAATGACATTTGTTTGGTTTATGGCATCCTGGTGGAACTGTTGACTGTGCTGTTCACTGTGGAGGACTAATCTCTAAATCCTGTTGGAATAGGAAGACTGTATATGCAAAGCCTGCATAACTGTCAGAATGACAGGTGTGAGTATGTGTGTGGTTGCTTATGCAATGTCGCCCTGAAAGAAAAACATATATGATTAACATGTTGCATGCATTTTTAATTTATATATGTATTTATACCTGTACAACACATGAATGAAGAATGGGTGCTGAGACAAGCATTGACACCGTGACGGGAACTATCGAGTGCCAAAGACAAAAAGACAGCTCGCATATTGACGCAGTGACTCACAGTTTGTTTGCACTGGGCTGTTAATCAGAAGAGTATATGGCCATGTGAGCAGGAGGAAGATCCTGCTGCAGGTACACTGAGGTGGGCAGATCCAGACACACACACAAATAAGGAAAAAAAACATTCAAATGAAACCACTTCACTTGCAAATTTGGCAGTATCGAGGCAGGTCTGGTGAGAGATCAATCATGGGATTAATCCAGGTGTAAATGGCTGTCAGGCTGGATGCACCACTTTGCCTAGACTTGCCTGTGTGTGTGTGTGTGTGCCTATCCACGTGTTCTGGATACCCATGTGTCAGTGGTTATGAGTCACTCCAGACAATGTTGTTTGCCCAAGCTGCCATGACTCACTGCATACTTGCTGGATGGGACCCGGACAGTCGATCTTTTCTCATGCCTTTAAATACAGTATCTGTTTGACTTGAGCTTTTGTAAGGTATGAGGTTTTTTAACATGCTAATGTCCATTTAAAGACAACGGAACACCTCTCTTTGTCTCTTTAAACCTGTATCTTGCATGTCTCTCAAGACTACTTTGAGCATTTCTGATAAAAATCTGCAGGGATTTCAATGCACATGCGTGGGTGATGACCTCTAAACAATGCACACTTTAAACCTAACTTTTGAAACATGTGTGGGCGACGGTCAAAGCCGTGTATCTGTGCCCGACCAAGGGTTACAACCCGATGGAGACAGTGTTAACCTCAGTGCTGATATGGAGACATTATATGAGTCTTATCTCTGCCCCTGGCTTCTCTAAACTCAGCAATACAGCACTTCAGCAACAGAATTTTATAGCAACAGGAAAAATAACCATAAACATAAATGACTGACTGATAGCTGCACTCAGCTGAAGGATGCCCTCTAATTAGCGTGTTTTATGAGCCCAGGATCCACAGTGAAAACATGTTCGTGCTGCGCCAGAGAGCAAACACTGCCTGGGAGGTCACAGTGGGTGCTAAACAGCTCTGGAGTGTCCTAAGACCAAGTTCAGAGCCCTTCATAGGATGAGTCATGACAGTGTAGTACATGTTAACAGACTGCATACAACACAGCAAATTAATGGTAATAGATGGTTCACTCTAAGTTTTTCAGTGCAATTTGGGGACTTTTTTGTCTTTATTTGAGAGTGGAAAGTGGTGAGAGATATGAAATGTGGGAAACAGAATAGGGAAGGATATGCAGCTAATGATCTGATGAGTGAATCAAACCAGGGCCTCACTGCTCACTGTATAGCACCCACATTGTATACGCCCTAAGCACTATGCCATCAGGTCTCCCACAGAGAATAATTGTGAGCTACACTGTAAAAGTAACGATTCAGTCACTCATACACTATCACCTTCACTGTTCTACTAGTCGAGCAACATGACCGCAATTTCAGTTCAGCAAAAGGCTATTTTAATCCACTATGTTTAATCTACAGCGCTGGATCTAAAGTGTTTCCCAATATTACCTCTCTGATGGTTTTCTCTTTACTATGACTTGCTAGTTTCCTTTATTTTGTATTGTAACAAAGTATAATTTTACAGTTTGGTGGAACCAGTTTGCTGTGATTCTATACTCCAGGGGAAAAAACCCCTGACCAAGTGTCAATATGTGATGAGTTTGGGGTGAGAGTGTGTAGATTCGGGAGCCAGAAGTTACCATATTTGGACAAGACGGTGGAGATAGGGAAGAACAAGGGGGTGAAACTCCAAGCTAACACGGTAACGCTAACTATCTGAAAACACAGACCACATTGCTATGTAGCAAATGTTACGTTACATGCCATCAACTAATTTCAACTACTTGCTACATGTTAACACATACAGCAGTGTTTGACAACTTCTTATCATGTAGAAGTGCACTAGCTGGTAGGCTAGCTGACGCACCATACAAGGCAATACTAAATTAATGCTAACGTTAGCTAATGTAGTTAAGTTTTGCTAACAGGCTGGATATTGTAATTAAATACTACGAAAAAATAATAAGAAAAAACATGTTTTATTCAAGAAACAGAAGCTTCAAAAGTTCAAATTAGCATGAGGCAAACTCACAAAGTCCCACATTAGACACCAAAGCCTTCTATTCTCACGAACATCTTATTAACAGTGTAATAATTTACAAAACATCCA
Organism: Coranthus polyacanthus; assembly: GCA_037367275.1. Taxonomy (NCBI): domain Eukaryota; kingdom Metazoa; phylum Chordata; class Actinopteri; order Kurtiformes; family Apogonidae; genus Coranthus; species Coranthus polyacanthus. Next base: position 465,251 of record JAPQRN010000010.1, read on the forward strand.
CCATTACACTGATCCGATGGTTTAAATAAAGCCAAAGACATCAGAATGACTCCAGGAAAAAAAATACTGATGTAGGATTTCTAGAAAAAGGTGATTTTATTTGTTTTGTTTTTTTAAAATTAGTTTTTAGATTGACATTTTTTAGATACTTCCACACTGGCTTCAATGTCAAGCTGTGGTTGTTGTCCTCTTTTCTCACCTGAAACATAACACTTCACATTCAATTGTTTGGCATCTCAGAAATGATTCTCTGGAGAACTCCTCTGGTGTCAGCGCTCAGACCCTCAGCATCTCCAGTTTCACCTGCTCCTGCATGAGTGAACCAGCGCGCCATCATCCACAGCAATATGCGGTAACCTCTAAGTAAAAGAAAAGCTCTTTAAATGATTGAAATATTTCAGCTGCTCCTCCACACAAAAGAAGTAAAAACAAAAGTGCTGAGTGAGAGGCAGGAGAGTCTTCTGACCCTCTGGTCAACCAGAAAGTGGAAAGGGTTAATCCCAGTTTACCCTGACCTCACTCAGCAGCTACTTTGCACCAGAGTGATAAATATGAGTACAAGGAGGATTCTCCTCTCACCTGGAGACAACACAGTGCCCTGGGCCTGACCCCAGAGGTGACGACAGACCTGACATGTAAAGAGATGAGAATAAGTGAAACAGAAGCAGGAGAAGCCATAAAGATAAGCCCCTTTTAGCAAGATATCTATAAAATCGCCTGTCTGTAAAGTAAATAGCTTCTTGTCCCTTTTTTTTTAATGGAAGTTACATTCTTGTGTGGTACTTTTTACGCACAGGGCCACACAGGAAGCTTTTTGTAATGCACATGGTGAGAGTCCACTTAAATGTTCTATATGGAAGATTAACACATGCTCATGTACTTACATGAAGTTTGTGTTGGAGTCTGTTGCTGCCCCAAGCTGGTCGTTAAGGTTAAGGTTAAGGTTAAGGTTAGCTAACTCCATCTCTACACTAACGACTGACGTGCATCCAGCCTGACGGATATAACGATTAAAGGTTCAATGTGTAACATCACCGTGGGCTCGTGTACTTACGTAGTATTTGTGTTAGAGTCTTTTTTGTGCTGGGTGTTTTTTGACATTAGCGACTGTTCAGTTTGCCGACATCAAGGATAACAACCTGAACAGTGATTTCTATGTAGAGGACCTGAATAGTTTTTTCTGAAAACATCTGTATCCTCACTCTCGAGTTCTTCACTGACTCTCTTCTGCTCATCTACAGTAGCAAACGTGGGCAATGTACCAGAGACCTGATTTGTTCTATACTTGTGCAAAAATGCTAATTCCTGTCACCAGTCTACATTTAATTAAATTGTTATCTTTGGTATTACTAGTGATGAATTAGAAGATTCAAATTGTTTCTTAAATACGTATTTACTGGTAAAGACTTTCTAGTATAAGGTGTTAATGAAATAGAAGATCAGCTAAATTTCTTTTTATTCATTAAATGAACTGGAGCTCCAGGTTTTTAAAAGTTTTTCAACCATTTTTGTAACCTGACTAAACTGGCAAGCTGCGCTAGCTAATGTTAGCTGATTTGACAGGAAAGTGTATACATATTTGATTAATAATTACATTTTATATTTCATAATGGTAACATTTATCTTATAAATCCCAGAAACTGCAGTAAATTACTTAGAAATCCAAGTGACAGGAAGTAGCATTTTCCCTTGTGTGTAGAACAGATTCACATTCACATTTCTGCTACAGATCAGGTAGCGACATGCGCCACTAACTACTGATAAAAAATGCAGTCAGCAAGTGTCAAAAACCAACCGGCTCGCAGCACAAAACAGACTCCACTCCAAACTTCCCGTTAAGTCTACGAGCACGTGCAAATCTTCCACACTGAACCTTTATGACATCATGTAACTATATCTTGTTACGATGCTTTAATCTTGTGCTACCAATGCTTTGAGCCATTTCTATTTTCAGTGGTCAGTGTTTAAAAATGACCTCTAGGATATCAAGAAGCGTTTAAGGTTTCACTTTCTACTGTCCTGTGCTGGTTTGCAAACACTAAAACCTCAGAACTGGTTTTACTCGTGCATGAGTTGTGTAGAATATATTTAATTAAATGTAACAAGGAGAAGGGTAATTTGACAGGGGAATTTCATTGTATCAGAAAGACGCATACGGAGAGAAGAACAAAGGCGGTGAAAGGTTTGACGTTTCATTCATAGTATTCATACATTCATCTGCAGCTTGTTCTATGTTTTTTGACTGAAATGTGGCAACTTTCCAAATATTAGTCAACCTGGCTGTTCTTTTCCATTGTTGTGTATCACGTTGCTTCATGCTCTGCCAAGTAAAATTAAGCCAGCTGAATGACTTGAGATTTGATTTTTTATTTATTTTTTTAATAAAGGTTGTGCATTTTAGTAAAAAGTTGGTAGCGCCTCAATTCTCAAAACCACAGCTGAACGTGAAAAGGTAGATGAAAAGAGAGATGCAGCAAAGAAGAAAAATTCCATTTCATATTTATCAGCCTGCTGTTTTCTTGCTGTTTTCAACGAAATCAGCAAGCTTTTCTTCACTTTACTCTTGTAACTGATAATATCCCTGGTATCGTTCAAGGTAAATTCAGAGTTCAAAGGATGCCATAACTGTTTGCAAAGCACTGGGCGTTCACATTCGTTTTGCAGCTATTTCTTTTTTTTCGTTTTGGCCTTATCTTTATTCCTATTGATAAGGCGAAGCTGATTCATCAGTGTAAAGGGTGCCTTTTTCTGTCAGCAACTCAATCACTTCAGTTTTAATTTCTCAAAGTGACTAATGTTGAGACTATATGTTGTGCATACATTCTCCGGTAGATAGCGAGGTTTCTATCTCCATCTCGTGTTTGGGTAATACCTATAAATCAATCTTTGACATGTTTTTGTAGTTGCAGGTAATGCAGTGTGTAGGTGTGTTTTGTGTTCATCAGGCTTATAAAACTATTACTACATTCCATGTGTGTGTTTACCTGTCTTCTCAGGTCTCATCTTTGACCACGCCTTCTGTGTTTTTATGGAAACAGCTATAGATTTATGCAACGCAGTTATTTCTTTGAAGATGAGTCATTAAAGTCTTACGGGGGGATTCCGTATTTTTCCACATTTTTTTTTTGTATAGAAGTATCTTGTGCCAGCAGAAGTCTTTGGTACATCTCCAAACCTGCGCATGTGAAAAAATGATCCTCTTAACCTGAAAAATATTGTAAAATGCCATAAAGATGAAAATAAAAACACCAGATTGAATACTTCACTTCTTGGAGATACACAGGGTACAAAAATGTCACATAAAGTGAGAATACTCTTAAATTTTAAAGTGTTTTCCCTTTCATTTCTTACATCATAGAGCAATAAAGCTGTAGTAAAAAAGAGCTTAAGATCCATTGGCATTACCTACCAGTAAAAAGTGAGTAGAGACTTTGTAAGCATTTTAAACAGCACATCATAAAGTAACTATGCACTTCTGTTGACAGAGAGTGAAAAATAAAAGAGCACTAACTCCACTTGTCTTTCTCTTAGGGTTTTCTATTACTTTTATGTACTGATGCATCGGCCTGTCGCCTGTCATTACACAGAATCAACTCAGGCGGGACAGTTACGGGTTTGATTTTGTCATTTCTTACGGCCCACTTCCAACATCTTTAGAATTAATCCGATGTGTATGTTTGATGTTATGCGACTATTGACTCAGTGTGTGTATGTTTGTGGAGTAAAATGAAGCCTGTTCCTGTAGTGGAAGAAGTATTCACATCTTTTAGGTCAAAGTTCTAATACCATAGTGTGAAAATAGGATGTTTTTTAGTCATTTTACTGCTGCATTCATGTGTATGTTACATTTTTAGTTCATTTGAACTACTTTATAAACTGTTCCTAGTTTAATCTACAGCAATGCATCATATTCTGTAAGATCACATGTTTGTGGCTTCGCTGTCCTGTGAGAACCACATATCTTTAAAAAGTCAACTTTCCATGAACTGAGAAAAACAGGCCTGTTTTCAGTTTTGTGACAATGCATTTTCCAGCAAATCCAGAAGTGTTTTTAAAGAGTTTATTTAACTTAAGAAGGAGGAGAATTTTAAATAAAGCAACACTTCCTTTACACGTTGAATCCTTCAGTCCTACATCCTTCAGTTTATCACAAACATTTGGAAATACACTGTTTCTACTGGACAGGAAGGATGTGAAAACTTGTCATCTGAAAAGTAAATAAAGCTGTCAGACAGATGAAGTGAAGCAAATATTGCAATATTTGCCTTTGAGATGTAGTGGAGTAGAATTATGAATAAAACGGAAATACCTTAGTAAGTACAAATACTTCAAATTTGTGCTGAAGTACAGTACTTGAGTAACAGATGTATTTGTGTCCCTCTTTCTATTTTCTGATCAAATTCTCCCTGCATCATTGAGCTCAGAGGCTAATAAATGTATTGTTGACTTTGTCTTTAAATGCATGTAAAATCTAGGACATGATGGAAAAACATTTCGTCAAGCAAACCCTGACACTCAGCAGCAAAAACTCAATTGGGCGTGCTCGCACATACATCCACACACCATGCACCTGTGCAGGATTGCTGTGAAAAGGGCTGATAGCGCATTGAAAGAACTTGACATTTGTTTTCCTAATCACCTCCGACACCTCCTTTCTGTTTGTGCAGAGCGAGAAGTATCACAGAGCTCAACAAAGGCCCCATTTACTCGCCGCCATTATTTGTCCAAGAGTGTTTCCCTCCAGCTCCCTGAAACCACAAGCTCATTATTTCACCCTCTGTAATGTTAGCTTTTAAATCCACATCAGCACACTCATTTGGTTAGAGATGGTAAATATTTATGCGCCGTGTCGCAAAAAAACACACTGCAAACAGACACTCACTCGCGAGCACACTCCCAGCCTCCCGTCTCTTCAAATGTCCTTTTTTGTTATTTTCAAGTGGAGTTGGATTCATGAGATCTCACAGACTGTTTGAAGCCAGAGAAGTGCTGTGTTGTTTTGTCTGATGGCTTCTTTTGTTACTAAATTATTTGTTTTCACAGTCAAAGTGCTTCTAAATTGGATAATGAATGTATAAGGATAAATTGCACTCTTCACTGTTAAATTAATGTGCTAGCTGAATTGAATGGAAATAAAGCAAAAGTTCAATATGTAAGTGATTATGTGAAGTTGTTTCTGGGAAATTACAAGAAAAACAAAAAGAAAAATAATGTTTTTAAGCATATTTTTCATTAGAAACAATCTCATTTGAAGAAAATATACTTAATTTTGTCTTAATAAGATATTCCAGCTAATATTGAGCTAGATTTAACCAGTAACAAACTAAAACAATGGTTTCCATAATATCCCAGCACAGGAACAAAATGGTTTCCATATTTAAATAGTGATACAACTTGCAGAAGTTCTCAATTCACAAATATTAAATTCAGAGGCAGCAAAAGTACACACATCACATACAAACACTCCAGTCAAAGTACAGATAATGGTGTAAATAAAATACTCCAGTAAAAGTAGAAGTACTGATTCAACTTGTTAACTCAAGTAAAACCACACAAGCACAAGCTCTGAAATGTACTCGAGGATTAAAAGTAAAAAGTAATTCTACATTTATAAAGGCTGTTTCTGTACTAAGATACTAAACCTGACATCATTCATGTTGGTATTAGTTCTCCCAGTTCAATGTCTCATTAAATAGACGACACCCTCTCTCTACGGTCAAGTCTCCACCTCGTCTGTTTTCTCTCATTACGTCTTTTACGTTGCTAACTCTGTCATGTGTGATATGCACTGCTCTATGCGCCAACGAGTCAATGCGCTCTATCCGTGTGGGTTGATCAGCGCTGACACAAAAGAAAACATAATCGACAATCGCCCCTCAAATACATTAAAAACAAAGTAACAAGCCTGCAGACATTTGTGTTAAAATGTGGAGACTAAAAGCAAAAGTCATCAAAAAAATATATAGTCAAGTTAAGTACAGATTCTCACCTCTGCTGTCTCGTCTTGCATACCTCCATGATAACAGCCTGTACACTGATATCTATAGACCGCTCGGGTTGGTTCTTCCACAAAAACCCACACACTTGCTCCTGAGTTCTTCAATGTCAACAAATGACCAGCTCTCATCATAGAACAGACTCCAACATAAACGTCACGTAAGCACACGAGCATGCACAGATCTTACATATTGAACCTTTTAAAATGAAAGGCTAAGAAACCTTTAGCCATGAATGATAAGAATACAAAAATACATCATTCAAAAGCAAAACATTAACACAAGGTAAAATCACTAATAATCATACAAATAATAACTTTTTGTCGTTAGCTCCCCCATGTCTCCACCAACGCTCCCCCATCTCAGGTTGCCTGCAGTCAGGTATGATGGCCTGAGGCCTCCAGTTAAATCCCCAGCCCAGACGTCTGCACAGCCCTGGTCTACCTCATTAGGAGTCCTGCATTGATTGCTGCTTTATTCCCCTTCATTGTTAGTGGGCGCCCTGCATTGAAAGGGCCCAACTTGCATTGTGAAGGGGCTTCTTGTATTATTGTGTTGCTGAGTGCTGGAGAATGCGACTGTATGGGCACCGGGCTGCCAGCAGCTCCTGTGAGGTCTCATCGAGCTGCTGAATGGGAGCCACCTGAGAGTCAGTCAAGAGCGGCCCAAGTCAAAACGAGGAATGTGAGTGGACTGCTGCTGGATCAACAACCATCTGAAACAGTGACCCTGGACAATAGCAATATGTCATAATACACAAGTCAAATGTAAAATGTTCTAGTAACATTATGGAGAGTGAAGTACAGATCAACACGAAGTTGTGTAGAAATAGGACCATTCTAAATGTTAGCAAGTTGCTTTGCACATCCATTGCAGAAACAACAGCTTTATGTGCATGACTGTCTGTGTAAGTTTGCATATGTATGGTTGTGTTTCTAAATGCTATTGTATATGTGGGTTTTTCTACACTAACAAACATAAATACGTTTTGCTGTGCTGGAGGCTTTGGTTAGGAATGTACAGTATTTGTTTTTGGACTCCACATTGTTCCTGCAGGATGCTCAAAATAAATCTTCAATGTGATATTTGTGTGTCTAAGTAATGTGTGCCCATGATTTTCTTAACTATGGGGATGGAAACCTGTTTACATAGTCATATTGTGGGAAGAGGACTCGCATTGTGGAGATATAAAGCTGTTCCCCACAATGTAAATCGTTAAAATATGAGGGTTAAGACTTATCTTGTCTCAAGGATCAGTTAGGGTAAGGGTTAAGTCCCTATGAAATAAATGTAACTCAATATAAAGTCCCTTTCATGCATGAAAACCTATGTGTTGGGAAGTCTTTGTTATGCAAACCAAGCTCATGAAAAAGTGGCTTAAATGACTTAAACACACAATAGGCTGCGTAATTTCTATCACTAGTGGTCTCTCAATCAAAACAATAACAAAAGACGCATTTTGATGATGTTGTGAAGTAGCATGGGAGCATGGGAGTCATTGTTTTCTCAACCATTGTTGATGAACATCTGTCTGAGATAAAATCAAGGTTTTATTCACATTATGTTTAGTGACTTTTATTCACATTCACCTTCAGTCTAATGAAATAGCCGCAAGTAACGTTAGCTAACAATGTTAAATGCTAACTTTAACATTAAATGAGTGGGCATCTCTCATGGTAAGTTAGCTGTTAGCAGTACGTTAGCACAAACTAACGTGGTGGTTTGTGTAAGACACTGGTCACACATCATAATATCATAGAAAGCTAGATTTATATTGAAATATATCAATAATTTAGCTCCCTATTGAATTACTGTGTTGGAGAATGCAAATTCAACAGTGTTGTGTTGCTGACGTGCTATCCAGTGTTTAATGTGTTTTCTCTTGATGGACAAACGACACCATTGACAAGTGACCAAATAAAAAGGCCCGTTCTATTGAATAAAATGACAGATCCCTCTGCATTTAAACATGTTGAGTATGTTCCATATAACTAAGTAGAAACTTCAACAGAATATATATATATATATTTATTTGTATATGTTTCTGTAATGGTTAATACATCAGTATGTAGAAGCTCTTTAACCAAAATTCTATATTTTTAATGCTAAAATATACTGTAAGTATTATTGTTATCTATGAATTTTCTGTTTTACTGAAACCAAAAATATTAAAGCACATTATTACTTCTTGATTTAGATCAAATTATAGTTATTTATTTGCATTCCTGAACAGAAAAATTAGTTTTAGTGGTTGACTGTTATGCTTGATTAATTCGTGACTTCTCACAGAAGCCCAGTGAGCCGGCTCAAATTTGGGTATAAAAAGGTGAATTCAGTTTGAAATTCCTCATTCCTGTTGAAAACGGTCAAACGTCGAGAGCTCACCGAAAATGAAAGAGTCCGCATTAAAAACCATATATACAGTAGCATTTCGAAACACAACCCTATATATGCAACCGTACACTGACAGTCACACAGATAAACCCTCAGTCACCTGTGCAGCAGAGTCACTGGAGGGATGTATGCTGGGCTCATGTAACTGAAGCTCACAGTGAATCTCAGCAGATAATGACGGTGACTGAGCCTGGCTCTATTGTCTGCCTGCATTGTGTTACATGGGAATGAGGACGGCAGGAAAGCCACCCTTTGTTACACTCTTATATTTTTGTATTATCACACCAGCACGGGTACATTCGCATGCACAACACTGGAGCACTCACAACATTTACATCATATGGAGGACAAGCCTCCCCACTTCAAAGGCCGACGGGTGCACAAAGCAAATAGCAGGAGGAGGCAAATTAGAAGGGGAGCACGGGCACCTCTTCTGAAGGAGAGGAAGCTCATCACAAGGACCTTTAATCTCTTAAAACACAGTCAAATTGAACACCAAGAGGAAATGACATCACGTGAATTACTCTTGTAAGAGAAAAGCTATCGCATTACAGAATTCAAAATTCTTTGTTGCCTCAGATATTACTGTCCCCAACCCAAAGAAGGTCATGTTTCTTGATAATCTAAGCTTCTCAGTGAGCAGCTCCTTTGAGGTATTATGTTGCTAATCCACACACGCAAAACAAACACAAAAAGACTTTAGCTTTAGCTTTTGGATTGTTTCATTTTCGTTGGGGAGTACTAATATGATCTAGTTTGTTTGCTTCAAAGATGGTTAGTGTTTTAAAGTTTCAAGACTTGTGTGTACGCGTGTTCGTACGTGAAGTTAGTGTTGGAATCTGCGTTTGTGCTGGGAACTGGTGATCCATTTCTGAGCTAACAGTAGTTAGTGATGCACACTCTTGCAGCTGTAGAGAAGCAGAAGAGAGGAACTGAAGAACATGGGATCAAGTGTAAGGACTTTGATGGAAAACCGACCTCTACATATAAATCATTGTACATGCTGTTATCATGGTGTAATGGAGTAAGCTAATGTCAACCAGCACAAAACCATCTCCAACACAAACTGAAGTACACAATCACACGCGAATCTTACATACTGAACCTTTAACCTTTAACTGTGTCAGAACCATTATGCAAAACCACAAAAAAAATCCAATCTTAGTCACTCATTCCAGCTTAATTTTGCTTGGCGGAGACCCAGCAAAAGCCAAGTTGACTAATATTTGGAAAGTCGCCACATTTCAGTTAAGCATCAAAGATCAAAGAAGTGGTGGATGAGACATGTTTCAAAGCACGTTACTCTGAGTGAAATGTCAGATCTCTTTCACTTCTTTTGTTCTCTGTGAATGCAGGTTTTTAATACATCCTTATCTTCGAAACATTTAATTAAATATATTCTACACAGCTCAAGCATGGGTAAAAGCAGTTCTGATGTTTGTGTATTTGGGTACACAAACCACACCAATAGAAGGTGAAGCGTTAAATACGTAAGTGTGGAAGACTTGCGTGTGCTCATGCACTTACATGAAGTTTG
>JAPQRN010000010.1:475277-485515 GCA_037367275.1 Coranthus polyacanthus
CACACCAATAGAAGGTGAAGCGTTAAATACGTAAGTGTGGAAGACTTGCGTGTGCTCATGCACTTACATGAAGTTTGTGTTGGAGTCTGTTTTGTGTAACAGTAGTATTGTACACTACTACAGCTGTAGAGGAGCAGAGGAGAGGCAATGATGAAGTTGGGAGTGAGCACAGGGATCCGACTCCTCTACAAAGAAATCAGTGTTCAGGCTGTTATCACGGATGTAGACAACTGAGACAGTCGTTAGCTTAGAAATGGGACGACCAGCTCCCAGCACGAAACAGACTGCGACATAAACTTCACATAAGTGCATTAGCATGTGTGAATCTTACATACCTTTAATAAAATGTGTAAGATCCTTTATGCTGTGTTTGAACTGTACTTCTTTAATGCAGAAAAGACAAAATCACTAGGAAAACTGATGGAAAAATCATTGTTTGCATTTATATTCTGTATGTGCATATGCTGGGCCTAACACATTACCTTTGAGCATACTGAAATAGTTGCCACAAAATTAAATGTGCTAATTTATTCAAAGTGTCTCTAAAAATGTGTGGAAAAAAAAACCTAAAAAAGGGGAACATGCATTATAATTTTAAATGGAATAATCATAATAATTAGATTACATTTGATGTAAATGAGAACAGTGTGTATGTAATGGTCATTTTGGTATTTTTGGTAGGAGTTGTACCATGTACACGTACACATATGTACAAATACAATGAAATGCAAGTGAACACTGGCTTAAAGGTGACTGAGGGTACAACCAATGGAAAAGGCAAAAAAAAAAAACAACTCATTTGTTTGCAGTCATTATCATTATTCTCTTTGCAACATAAGAAGCTGGAGGGCTTGTTTCTGTAACTATACGCTTAGGCACCATTAACCTGCCCCATATTGTCCTATTAAACTCACAAAACAAAACAAAAACTATGGTTACTGATTAGTGGGTTAAAGGGGAAGCACCTTTAAAAAAACAACAACAAAGTTTGATGTAAAATGTCACCTTTAAAATCGACCTGTCCCGTTCCAGCAGCGCAGCTTAACTCATCTCTGTCTTTGTGGCAACCTGTAATTGCAGACTTTTTAAGCAGCCCTGGAGATGTGTCGTAGATAAGCTGTCCAGCTTAACACAGTCAAGGCTTCTCGGTGGTTTCCTTTAGGCATGATGTTCCCGCAGGCTGCAGATTTTGTGCGGCGGTGTCATATTTCAAAGTTATTCAAAACACATCTGAGTAAGCCGAGCGATTTAGTTTTCAATTAGCAGTAGAGAGTCTGAAACGAATGTTTAATACTTTGTTTAATGTTTACTTTTTAATATCCTTAAAAAGGATAGTTTTACTTCAACTGCATCAAAGTTGACGCAAATTTACTGTAAACTTGTTTCTCTTTTAGTTGAAGGAGACGTGGAGCCGCGGGATCATAAAGGTCCGCTTGAAGATAATAGTTGTTGAAGTGATTAGTGGTCACAGCTTTTAGTAAAGGCAACTCTTTAATTACAGAAAACACCAATGGAGGTAAATACTCCGTCATCTGATAGCATCTCGGGTAAAACAACCCCCCCCCTTTTCTCTCATTAACAACAAACACATAATGCAGGGACCGTAGCAGTAGCCCTCAGGTAACTGTCAGCCTGCAAACTAATCAAGAATGACAAAAGAAGTAAATCTCATTCGTTTTACTGGAAAAACATTGGGGCAATATGAAACAGAGAGGGTTTTATAAAGTTTGAATGAAAACCTGCTTTGAAAAAAACAAACCGTCTTCACATTTCTCGGCACATGCCATTGTGTTCTTTTCCAAGGATGATTAACATCCTGCTTTAACCAAAATGAGGAAGAGCACGTTTTAACTTGACTCATCCTGAAACTCTGTTTTACTGTACTCACCCTTCAAACAACAATAAAACAGGCACAGACGAAGTTTATCGGGGAAGGTTTATGATATTACATGAAAAAGGAGCTGTCAAAAGCTGGAGCTCCTCAGGCAGGTTTATCCAAAGCCAAAAGGCAGGTCAGCTTTGGTCTTTAACCTTGGAAGAGACAGAGTCAGGGGTATTCCTGCCTCAAGATCTCAAGTTGCATGAAGGAATCAACAGGCCAGAAGGAAAAGTAGGCTCAAATGAAGCAGCCAGGAGATGAAGGTAACTGATAAGACCTTCTAATAATCAAATTTTAAACAGGAACACGGCCATTCAGAGAGTTTAAAGGGGAAACCAAGATACTGCTGCAATTATATTTGGGTTGGGAACATTAAAAAAAAAAAAGCGTTCGGCTATAACACCAACAGTACAGTTTGCATCACATATCCCAGATGCAGCTACAGACAACAAAAGATTTTTGGGGTAAATAGAGGGGAAAGATTGTGGTTTCAATTAGTTACAAAGTAAACTCCGCTTGTCTTGTTCTTCGTTTGACTTAGTCATGTTTCCAAGAGCTGTGGGTGTCTAAACATAACTGACATAAAAGCATTAATCATACTCCAATTAATACAAGTTTATATTGTCCCGACTTTTATGGGGAAAACAAATTCAGTATGTTACTGACGACATTTGCTCATATGTTCGTTATCCACATTTTTGGACTTGGCAGATACATTCTATAACATTTCATTTTATTGATAGTAATCCAGACTTAATGTCCCCTTAACTTTAACTAAAAAGCCCAGAATGGACGAAACAAACAGTGGTTCAGACAAGGGACTGCAACTTCTAGACTTCTGGAGGTCACTAAATATCACACACTGAACTTGTAAAAACACGGGGTTACTCTAGATAATACTAGAGCATAATATATCCCTTTAATTATTATTCACAGTAAGTTAAGTATTCACAGTGCATATATTCCTGCCTGTAAGTTAAAACAGTGGACACCTTTTGGTTAGATCGATATGAAGTCAGTACAGTACAGTGTGTATAATCGCCTGCAAATTGCTGGAATATTCGGAATGAGTGTGCACAATTAACTGTGTGGGAAGATACTGTATTAGTGTGACTATAATGTACTTAATTGGCAGCAGCTTGATTTTTATGAGTCATCGTAAGTGCAGCCGTGGGCGTGCCATTTACTTTATCCCATCAAACTCTACTCACTCACAGAACAGAATTGGGCCAAAGTGAGTTTGGCTCGTGTCAAAGACAGATCGGCGCCTCTTTGCTTTGTTTTGTTTTATTTTTTTTGTTGCAAACTAAAGCAGTTGCAAGCGGTTGAAAATAAGTAAAGTGTGACAAAGTGACACAAATGCTCTCAACAGCTTTGTTTCTGTTCCTCTTTACCTTAATATGAGGCAAATCATTTCAGAATATCAACGTCCTTATATTTTTATTTATTAGTTTAGTTTAGTAAGTTTTGTAAAGCTTATTTACCAGGTACAGGGAAAATATAGGGACTTATATATGTATTTACCGTCTGTCCCGGTGAATTTCTCTGACAGCTGGAAACCTATAGGCAGTGTTAGATAAGATAAACTACATAAGTAGTACTATATTTCCCTGCTGTCTTGTAAAACACCTTGGCATGGATTCAGTCACCTCCTGCTGCAGATTAGATTAAACCCTGGCACATCACCAGATTCAATAACTTCTATAACAGATCTTTTATTTACTCTATTCCGCGATAAGGCCTCGACTTCTGCAAACAGTTTGCTTCGGGCGAACGTGCGGTTTGGGAAAACAAAAGCGAGCAGCAGACCGGGCTGCACCCCTGCAGGTCACATGAACTTTGCAGATGAAACATGTGCTAATTACCTAACACTGGTCATCACATCTAATCCTACACAGAACAATGCGGAGCTGCAAATACTTGTCTGCTGCCAGAAGATGTGAAGGACATTAGAGAGACAAGTCACAGCATCGCAGCAGCAGCAATTATCTCTTTTCATTTCTTTGTCCTGTTTCACATTAAAATACCTCTTTGATGAACTTACGATGAGTAACAAATAATGGGACAACCGTGTGCAGTCTTGTTCTTTTCGCTATGAGCAGCGAATCTCTCTTTTATCCTTGCACTCACAATATTCTTTAACAATATTTTGCAAGTGCAAGACTTGTAGTGTATATTAACTGAAAGATGTTTAGCGCATCTTATTGAGCTTGTTCATTTTGAGTAAAGATTCGACTGAAGAAATGAATCACGTGTTTTAACTTTACTGATTTTCATTGTCGGTGCAATGATCATTACAGCAGGGGAAAATATTTTTATTATACTCATCACACTCATGTCTAAAAAATGTGAGAATTACTCATACAGAGGTTAAAGAAATAGCCTTAATATATTGTATTATAGAGTTAACCAACCCCAGTGACTCACTGTTTGCCAGCTTCAGAGATTTCTATTTTTCAACATACTTTCTGGTTAATGCTCTAATTTTAGAAGCATATTGCAAATAAAATCAAACCAACTGTTATGATGTCCTATTTCAAGACACAATACACCACTAGATTTGCAATGTTATTGTTCATCAAGGCAAGGTGGTTGCTGCTATGAACAAGCAAATAATGCTTCATTGTCAAAAACATTATTCATCACTTGTTGTTTTATACGTGAGTACCTATATTAACTGTACTGTACAGTACTTTTACTGCTATCCATCAAAATGCGCTCAGCAAACCAGCCAATGTTGCAAGAATGGCCACACAAAACAATGCTAGAGGTGGAAGAAGTACTCAAGTTAAAGTGCAAATACCACAGCGTAGAATTACAAGTAAAAGTCTTGATTTCAACATGGGTTAATCATATGAGATATGCACCTGCTCGTGTACTTACGTGAGGTTTGTGTTGGAGTCTGTGTTGTGCTGGGAGTCGGTCGTCCGTCGATGTTAGCCAACTCCATTTCTAAGCTAACGACAGCCTCGGTTGTTAGACATCCGTGACACCAGCCTGTACACCGCTAGTACGTAGAGAGCTCGGGTCAGTTCTTTGGTAAAAATCCTCTAAACACTCGCTACCGTTAAAAATTCAGTTAGCTAACGTTAACAAATGACCTTCAGCACAACAAACACAAACTTCACATACACGCATGAGCACGCAATCTTACATATGTAACTTTGGAATAATAGTACACAAGTATTATCAGCAAAATGTTCTTTAAAGGATCAAAAGTTGCCAGTTTTTTATACTTTGTACCACTGGGTAGATTTGTAAATCATACTACAAGTCACAAGTAACTATAATTGTCAAAAATAAATGTAGCGGATTAAAAGTACAATATTTGCCTCCAAGATGTAGTGGAGTAGAAGTATAAAGTAGCATAAAATGGAAATACTCAAGTAAAGTACCTCATATTTGTACTTAGTACAGTACTTAGGTACAGCCCACCGCTGCTACTGAGTGGAGTTGAACTTAGAATGTTTTTTATTTCCTCAAAATACTGTTACTGAGCTCCACTGACTGTACCTTCAGTGAGCCATTGACACACAGACCTTAATCAACATTAAATTAAAGGTTCTGCTACAGTACAGTAGTAAAGTGGCTTTAACTAGTTACACCTGTTACACAGAAAACACTCTCTGCTCCAAGTCTTTTGTTGGATGATGCTGAAACTGGAAACACTTTCAACTCAAGTCAACGCCTACACATCATAAAAAATCCCAAACTGGACAATGAAACTTGAGTTGTTAAAAATTTTATAGTGAAATACCCCTGCCTGTTCTTTCAGGCTTGTACACATAAGCAGAAGTCAAACATTTACTGACCCTAAAAATAAATGTTTTCTGCCTATTGTATAATTACACGGCGCGGGGAGTGGGGATGTTAGCGTGTAATGCGATGCCTTTTTTGTGTGTGTTTGTGGAGGGAAGGGGTTGCGGAAAGGGGAGGGAGTTGGGGCGGGGGAGCTTTGGTACAATATAATTAAAATAGGATGGCCTTCGCAGGGCTCAACATGTTATTGTCTTTTCAACCTCAAAAAGACGGCGTGTAAAAATAGACATGTGGCGGAGGGTTTTGCTTTCGTCCTCTATTTCACAAAGATTTGATGAATGAACTCCGCTTTGAGGTGGTGACGCTGATTAACATTTTGATACTCAGCAAAATGCCTTGAGTACAATCGTGTTTTTGTACTCGCACATACCAGTTGCATGTATGTCCGCCGTAAACCTGTCAACACTACAAATCTCCTCTCTTGAAAACTTCAGGTAAATCTTCAACCGTTGGTGTTCCCTGAGTTTTACCCCAGTCTGGCCAGCGCTTGCTTTTCTGACTTATGCAATTCCATCCAAGACGTATTTTATTGAAGTGGTTGCCTATTTGCCCTCACATTAAACGCCTGTGGAATGTGTCCCTGGGTTTGCTGAGGTTGTTTTGATGTGTATTCAAAAAGCCCGTGTGTGCAGAAGGAGCTCATTCACAGCTCGCAGGACTCAATGGCTTCATTTGTCCTTGAAGGTAAACACTCGCAGAGGAGGCCCTCAAATATGGCCTTTTCAAATGCCAAGGCCCCCTCGGCTCTCCATCTTATGTGACAATGAACAAATTCCTATTGAAAAGCACTTACTGTGCGATAGCGCAGCATTGTGGTGCCTTCAACACACCTGAGTAAATGAATGAACCACATCAGCGTTGAACAAAGACGGCCTTGAACTGTAAACGTGACATCCAGGGACGATGCCCTTCAGCTGGACAAACGCGTTTCATTAGTCAGAAAAAACCTGTTTGACACATTGAAATCGGCCCAAAATAAAGATGTTTCGTTGTTTCACATCTTTGTCTCCCAGGTGACCAGAAATTAAAGCACGCCTCTGCGTCGGACACCTGCCAACTTTAAGTGCTGCTGTCATTGTTGATGTCAAAGCAGAAGGAAAAACATTATCAAGAAGTATGGAATCCACTTCTCACAATTAAACAAATAAGAGGCAAAAGAGACAGCCTTTCTAAAAATAAAGACAGATTCCATCAGCAGCCCTGTCTGGATCTGATCTAATCAAAATACCGAAACACATTTTACCCACAGGTTCCCACCGTGCTGCAGTGAGTCATCACCGCCACCGTCTTTCCCAGGATGCACCAGGCTGTGCAGCTCTGTGTGTTTTTTCGAGGCATTCTCAGGTGGGGTGTGTGTGTTAGATTGTCTGTCATGTCTGTCATTGTAATAATCACATGTGGGGACAGCCCTCATGAGATCTCAACGCCTCCGAGGGAGATAAGCGCACAATCAGTTTGGGCCCAACAACAACTATGAAGGTCTGAGACTGTGTGGGTGTAAAGATGGGTTTCTGCAGAGAGGAGCCTCATGTTCACATTGGCACCTGAAAATTTCCACTGTGGATCGAAGTGTTGATGCAGCTCAGCAACATCCTACACAAGCCAGCGTACTCATACTTCAGATAAAAGAAGTGTACTCTTGCATGACTAGAAGTTTGCATGACAGTTTGTTCCACTGTCAGATATTCAGACATGCTGCCAGGCTGCACGGCGTTTTGACTTTACTTTAGCTGCTATTGACAAGAGAAATTTCCGTTTGAGAATGTCGGTGCATGAATAGTCTGAATACTATTTTCTACAGAGTTAAGCTTTCATTTCTTTTCTGATTTGGTCATTTGCATTTTACGTGCTTAAATGTTTGATTATATGGGGTCGATGCTTTACTTTGACTTAAGTAAAGGTCTGAGTACTAGTTGCAAGGTCCAAAATGTGGAAATGAATCCTTGGCTTAACCTCACAGAACAAAACAAGACAGAAGTGCACAGTATTGTCATTTTAATTCACTGCCCCTATGGGGTCTCTCAAAAATAATAACAAGAGAGAGAATTTGATGATGTTGTGAATTAGTGTGGGATCGTGGGAGTTGTTTTCACCACCGTTGGTGATGAAAATCTGCTGTAACTCTGGCAGAAATCATGTTTACAGGTGACGTAATGTATTTAAGTTGTACTCATTTTATGTTTATTGATGTATATTCACATGATGTCATTTTATTCTAAAGAAACATTAGTTAATGTTACTAGCATTAATGCTAAATGCTAGATGAGTCAACGTGTCTTCATTATGTTAGTGTACATGTTAGCTTGGTGGTTTGTATAAACCATGTGATCACTTATTGTTGTAAACTAGCTCAGTACTGAAACGCATGGACATGGGCTACTGTGTTGCAAATAAGACAAAAAATGCAGTGTGACCAAAATACTGCTGTATTATCGCTAATTAAATTCTATGTCATGTATGATTTACACCGTTCAGTGTTTACAACGTGTCACGGTGAAGCTGATTAACAGGCAACCACATGAAATGGCCCGTTACACTGAATAAAATGATTTCTCTGAATTTGAAGGTTGCTGGAAACATTCAATATAATGTAAGTACACAAGTCAACAAAACATAAGTCTAGTTGTTTTTACATATTTTAATGTGAAAATATTACATGTTAGAGCTTTAACTGTTGACAGTCGAATGAAGCTGTTAACATGGGATTAAACATGAATTTCAAAGACACAGCTCCAGTTATTGTACATTTGTAGTGGACTCTGGACATAATTCACTGTAATCTGTAGTTATACTATATACCTTTCTGTGTTAGGTAGTCATGCTTCCTTTAAGAAAGAGTGTATTTAGAGTTAGCTCCATGTAGCGTTAGCTCTTGTTCATTATGGTTTTTGGTTAGCACTTTTTTGTTAGTCTGTGTTTTGTGCTGCAATAAATGACACATGTATGTATAGTCAGAAAGAAATGACCCATCTCTACTATACTTTGATATTTGAGTGGCTCTGTCTTTGTAAAGTTTCACTGCATTTCTATTGTTTATAACTATGCCAACCTGAAATTCATTGTACTTTTGCTAATGTAACCGAGATCTATGGTCTGTGTGATGCAGTGTTTCACTTTTATCAAACACACATGTACATGCATCAGGAGCACCGGATGCTTCTGGATGAATCTTAACACACTCTCATTTAGTAAATGTTTCAGAACATGTAATTGTAACAAACACCTCTCAGTTCTTGCTAGTTCAGTGCATCTGAGGACATCTGATAAGGCCAAATAAATAAATTCAGAGACAGAGAGCCTTACTGTTCAGTGATCCATAACTGTGTTATCTTTGTTATGATCTGTAATGCCTCAATGATTTGCAGTCAAAATATATGTACTTATGATGAAACTCTTATTTTTAGAGAACCCGCCTGTCAGTCGTTCTACTGACCTGCGCAAAACAAAGAAAAAGAAACTTCCTCCATTCACTGTATCAGCATTGTCTAAGTTCACCCCATCAGCGTGCAAATCATGTAAATTGCAGGGAAGGGTGGGTATGTATGCTGTAATTTCAATGGAATATGTGTGCTTAAATTAGAGCGCGGCGTGGTTAGGGGGGGCAAATGTACCGAAGCGCCGGGGCCTCTGAGTGGTGATTGGCTGTGTGTTGTGCTAAGAGACAGGGCCTTTCCACTGGTCGTGACGGGCGGTTCTGATGTGGCCGACCACGCGGCCCTGATGTAGGGTTGCATGTGTTCCTTGACCCTGACCATAATGGACAACTTTTACCCGCCGGAAGAAAATTACAGCCCCTCAGGAATGTTGCTGTTATTATTTTTCCTTCTTCCTATAAAATGGACGAGGACGTTTCAGAGTTTGAGCCGTTATAAAACCATGCAGGGAAATGGGCTTTTTTGTTGTTGTTGTTGTTGTTGTCGTCCATGTAGGAGGGTAATAGATGATTAGGATGGAGCGCAGCTGAGTTTATGGGGATGTTCTACTAAATTAGGACAATCAACACATTTGACTAATTTCTTCCTCTGTAACCCGCCTACTACACTAATTCTCTGCCATAGCTGAAATGAATCTGTCACTCAATTTCTGTCAGATGCTGAGGGGATGAATGTCGTACATCACACGGCAGTGAAAGAACGGCATACACTGTTTTCATTTAGAGGGAACACATGTTTGAAGACTTTCCCACACAAGCGTCTAACAATATAACTCAAACACTATAACACATCTCCTGTGGGAGTAAAGCAAGTTAAACTCTAAGTTTTAAGTCATCCGCAAAATAGATCTTCTGGAGGATTCCTTCAAACCAACCTGTGCACACTGGTAAAACTAAAAGTGACTCACTCAAGTCGACTCCATATAAACTGAAATTGCTTGATATATTTGGCTCTAGTCGTTCGGGTAAATTTAATGGGGGCTGTAAGAAGCTAAATAGAATTACCGCATGGGTCAACACTAAAAGTGAGGCTGGTTTGGCTTCAGCAGGTCCAGCATCTGTTTAAAAGCTATATGAGCTGACACAAACGGGGAACTCTGGCTCACC
>JAPQRN010000010.1:489184-499610 GCA_037367275.1 Coranthus polyacanthus
AAGAAACCGGTTCTGAAGTTAAAGAGGAAGACTGAACCAACTGTCGAACATGGCGTAAACAGTCTGTTACTTGTGACCAGAAAGTCTTTTTTACTACTTTACTGAGAAATTAGAGCCTCTAAGCTGAGCCATCATGAGGAGATTAATGTACAGACAATATAACGTTTTGTTAAGGAATACAGAGCAGACAAATCTTATGGGTTATACTTACTAGGTCCCGACAGCACACACATTTATTTTGTATCTAGTTATTAATGTATTGTAATTTGAGTAAGCAAGCATCTCCATATTGATTAAACTATATTCAATTTGTTTTGTTAAACTAATCTTTGCTTAATTAATCTTTGTTGGTGCAACGCAGGATACTTAAACCTCACTTGAAACCTCATTCGAAAGCTACTGTATTTGTATATTTTTTTTATTTAAAAAGACTCCTCTATGAATCCCTATGTGCTACTGTGACTTTTAGTGAATAAGCTCTAAATCTCTACATCTCACGCGTGCATAAAAGCATTCAAGCTGCTAGTGAACATGTGTGCCAACATTTTTGTCCATTGTGAAATCCTAACTGTTACAATACGTGCAAGGCAATAAATCAGTCACAGTAATTATAGAGACACTGATCTCTTTAATTGCTCTGAGGTGGGCGAAGGTTGTGTGTCCCTGTCTGCACACCTCACACCACCACGTTCCGAGGACGTTAAATCTACGTGGGAGGCAGCAGGAAGCCGCCACACCTCCTAATATACAGTAGTTACTCCATCCGACTGTGATATGAAGACATGCTGTGTTTGCTGAAAGACTGGAGCAAGAGTTAATCTCATTAATCACATCTGCAATAAACAACAAGTGGAAATGTGTGCAGTTATTTTGGGAGTACGAATGTGTGTAATTCACATTTTAACATGCATTTTTTTCTCCTCATTTAAAAGCAGACAGATGTTTGAAATCTAAAACCTTCTGTGTCTTCTGCAGAAGCACATAGTAAGCTAACCACGTGTGCAACCACCCTACCCAAAATCATAAATGGGGGGCGCTTTTAAAGCCCTCTGGAGAGACCCCATCATTGCACCACTGAAACATATACCCATCAAACAAGCTATTTCTGGTCTCAGCTTCTTCATGTGGTTGAATTTCTATTTTTGCCTCACCCTTGAATTTAAACTGAATGATACTGTATACCCTTACGATGCAACCCTGACCGTACTCCATTTGCAAATTATATGAGGGGGAATCATCTGGAGATAGGATGAATCACAGTAGGTTATCGTAACCAGCACAAAGTCAGGCAGAAGCAGTGGCGTATGCGTCTTCAAACCCCTGTCCCAAGGATGCATCCCAAAGGTTTATTTTTACTCAGCTGTGAATGGTTATGGCAGCAAACCGCCATATGGCTGTAAGATTGAGTGGTCTTGGTGGAAAATGGGGACGGAAATTATAGAGGACGAGAGCTGGTGTCACACAGGCCTCTCATTCCTCCTCTTCTCCACAACTGATGGGATAAATACACTAGGTTTCTCTGGGACTGGGGAAACAGTAACCGGTTGGGTTCATGAGGATACTGGTCACAAGCATCACCTGACTTTACAAAACAGCACTTTTACTGCTCTTTTTCAGCAGCTTTAGACCTTAAGCGACGCAACATTTCATGACACTCCAAAAACAAGACAAAACCGATTCCAGTGTCGTGGACGTGATGTGAAGATCGTGCTCCTTTACCACAGAAGGATCAAGTGTCACTCAGCAACACAATTTTCCTTGTGGGGGTTTTCTTTTTTACAGCCTAAAGACAAACAAATACATCAACTGTAAATAATCCCCTTTTCATACCGGACAAAAAACTCTTCCTTGTCTCTTGTCTTCAGCGTGAAAGAGTACAATCATCAACAATCGGCATTCATTCCCAGGTCAAATGACTCTGCAGTATTCATGGTTATTTATGGCTCCGGCTCCGATCGACAGTGATGGAAACATGGCATCCGGGTTGTACCCACCACTTTTCAGCCCATTTTTGGCACGATGCCGTGACACGCTGGAATGTACATTTATTATTATTTATTTATTCTTTTTTACAGGCAGGATATTTTTGTCACTGTGCAAGATGCGGCGCTAGTAAGACAGCGAGGCGGGAGAATCTACGGTTCGCTGTTTTCTGGCTGCATTCGTGATGTTGAATCATGTGACAACCCGAAATATAAAACAACAACAACCCCCAGCAACCCCCGTTTTACTGGCGAGTCAATCGGCTGCTTCTACGAACAATTAATAAATCCTGGATATATGCACTGGTTTTGGCGTAAATGTAACAGTGAACATTATGGATACATATTATAGGCAGAAAAATATGAACAGGGTTTGGTTAGAATACTTTATTTATCTGCGTTTAAACTTTGAAAAGCCATTATGTGTGTTTCCATCCAGCTGTTTATTCACATTTTTAATTTGTGCATTAAAATCCCAAATGGAAACACTCAAAATATTCCCAAAACATTTTTATGCTTAGGAGAGTTGGAGAAGTCGTTGTATAAGTGTAATGGAAACAGATTTAGTAAATAATTATGTGTCTACACCGATAAGGAAACTGCAGCATTCACCGAATTAATACAACAGACAAACATTAATACCATGTTAGATGGAAATAAATAAAACATCACCATGTATGAGGAGCTGCAGAAACACATGTTCGACAAAGGCTTTGAAAAACGATGGAAGAGTTTGAAAAGGTGTAATATGATTCAGACCAGTGGCAACAACTGAAGCAGCTTCAGGTTTCTTGTCAAAACATCTCTTGTGTATCAGCTCCTGAGTCAACAGCTCAGGTCGTATGTTAGTGTACGAAATACTACACGTAAGAGGAAAACTCTCCGTGACTTCGAACCAGGTCTTTATATTTAGATAACAGTGGTGGATGGAAATGTGCGTAAGTAAGATGATTTTGCAGATTTTCAGAAAATTTGGTTAAAATTTGGATGGAAAGCCGTCTACTGACAGTTGACCCTCACGATGTCAAGTAACATTTTAAAATGACATAAAAGACACACGATAACAGAAGATACAAGATGCAAAAATTGAGAATGAACTCTATAAACCCAACCCTAAAGGAAAGTTCCAACAACGTTCAGTTAGGGTTACATTTGAGCCACGTTTGACCTCATGTAACTGAAGTTGTATTTTAGCCACGTGCTAAACACAGAAGCTAGAAGATGTTTCCTTTCAGATGAAGTCTAAGATAAGCATTTTGGCCTCACACTTCTTCTGTTAGACTAACTCTGAGAGACAAGTCATGGATCTTTCTCTTAGGCTTAGGGTTAGTCTTGAAAAGGCCACGAAAAGGCTGAATGTTAACCCTCAGGTGTTCTTGTGACCCTTTTATGGATTCTTAATTACATTTTTGCTCTCATTTTGGCAGTTTTTATGCTGAGATGATGATATCTGGCAAAGATGTTAATTTTTTAGGGTATTTTGTTATTTCAGCATCAACACTGAAAAAAACCCAACATTTCCACTGTCTAGACGAAAGCCTCGCATTCTTCCTCCTGGAGCCCTTTTTGGCCCCATTGACTATCGTTGATATTTTTACACATGGTCAGGCCCCTAAAAGGGCCTTGAGAGGAAAAGTGTGATTTTTTTAAGAAAGGGTATCCTGAGGGTTAAAAAGTTAAAACAGCAACAGACAGAAAATGACAGATATTTGACCCTGTATTTACATTCGCCAAAGGGTACCCTTTCCATTTTAGGGCACTTTGTGAAAAGATTGCCAGAGCATAATGTTTAGGGTTAAAATTATGAAAGACAAACAGAAAATGAAACTTCACTCAAAAATCAGATTTAAAGTTAAACCCTCCTGGACTCGGCTGTTTTCATTTTGATCTTTTTCGTTATGCCTCGTGCAATCCGTTTGTAGTGGATTTCTAATTTCTTTCCCATTTTTGACGTCATGCTTATTTCAAAACGTTTCATAAGACAGAGTTTCACAGGATCTAACATTTCTTCCTTGGCTGAAACACTGACACCGAAGCTGTCCACCTGTGAGCTGCAAAATATTTTTTTCCTAGTGGTTTTTCAGGAGCGCAGCTGTAGCACTGTGTTTAGATTATGAGCTCCTTAACGGTAGTTGTTATGGCAGGATGGAGCTGTTCATTCACGTCTCCCTGCCCAGACTGTCACTGCGCATCAGGTTTCGGAGTAATTTAAAGTTGCTTATGACTGTGTTCTTTGATGTTCAGCATGTTGTACATGGCTTGATAGTCTTGGAGAGTTTGTTGCGGCGCAGGACACGCTGTACTTTTGTGCGTGTGTTTACTTTGCTGCTGTCTATCCAGAGCCTGTTTCAAAGGGGTAGTATAAACAGCAGCCCAAACAGAGTCCGAATGAGACACAATGTCGGATCCAAAACCATTTAACCTCAGCAAGGCCCGTTGAGTGTACTGTAATTGTTGGTGCACTTTGAATTCAGCTATTGTCATGCGTCTGCAAAGAAAGTGGAGTTGCAGTAATGGGACAATGTAGCCCCGCTGCAAAATGTCTAGAGAGTGACACTGATGTCAAACACATGTTTCCCCCCGCAGCCCAACAGAAATAGACAAACCTATTTAGAGGACTGGTTTGCATGCAGGCTCCAAGGACTGATGTTTGCAATCTGCGAGCCACAGCGGGTTTTTACATGATCAGTAATTCAAAAAGTGGTCGGCCAAAGAATTCATCTTGTGCCTCTTTGTTTTGCTGTTGCCATGCACTTGTGCTAAAATATCGTTTGGTGCAATGAGCTGGCATTAAGACAGCAGAAAGTATGTCGGACGGCGTCCAAGGCCTATCAAATGTCCAGAGGAGCGAGAGGCAGGAAAAACACAAATATTTTCAGTAGCAGTGAGCAAAACCAAAAGGCGCTCTGGTGGACAATCAAAGTGAATTAGGGGGTTTCTGATGAGCGCGTCAATGTTTATTACAGCTGTTACTGTCCAGATAATCTCCAGATGTAGATTTGGTCGACTTGTAGATGGTTAAAATAGCAACTTTGAAGGACAGCAGAAAGAGGTTTTTCCCTCTCTGGCGCTGCTGTAGATCTGCAATTGTCATTACCCAGAGCGCAAGGTGTCTCCCTGTGCACTTGTCTTTCTTTATCCGAATATAAAACACAAACTGAAGTTTACCGAAAGCCCTTTCAAGCCTTTGAACCTCACATCTAACGGCCAGGTGCCCTGCGCTGTCTCAAAGAAGACAGGCGAGGATTTGACTCTCTATTGTGTTTCCAGAAAAGACCTCTCAGTTTCCACGCTGCCTTGAGCAACATTTATTTTGACAGTTTTGTTTGGTGACAAAAAGGAGTGAAAGACTTCCCTCTTTGTCACAAAACATACATCGTTCTTCATGCGACGTGAGCACATTAAATGTTTCTTCTCTTTTATATATTTAATAAAGGAAGACATCTTTCTTTTACAAGACAACTTCCTTCTCTTGCAAGCGGATACATCTACCGTTTGTTTTTCAGGGGGGCTTGTTGACTTTTTTTTACCTTCGCACACAGTCGTCTAAGAAAAGCATTATTGAAAGAGCCTTGTAGATTTTGCCTCAGGTTGTAAAGAACTATAATTATGGATATTTTCACATAATCCTTGAGCAGTGCAGGACATGCCATGGCATTGTAAACCTTCAACTTAGAGGAAAAACAAACATGTACATATAGTCCGCTAGAGCACTACCGGGGACATGACTCCTGTCTCAACACTCGGGTCGGATAAAAGTACAAGGAGGGCACGTTTACCAACTGACAAAACACACAGCTCCACTGACAGCGAGCGCTGAGTGCCTTTTTTTTTGTTTTGGATTTGCCATTACAGTATCCATGGTGGTTTTCCAGGAATATAAGCAAGCAAGCTGAACTCTGAAAGCTGGGCAACAAAAAAAAAAAAAAAAGAAAGAAAAAAAGTCAGACTCTGTAATACATATATTTTAGTAATGTCTGAGGTTAGAGTTTCTGTTTCTATTAGAAGACATTTGTCTCAACAGACATATCTATGAGTGACTCATAAAACAGTTGCAGCCGGGTTTGTTAAACGGTTGTGAGCAAATGTAAATCTGATGAAATATGATTAGAGAGAGTGAATTACCTCTTCTAATGCAGGTGTTGCTTTGTGGACGTGAGTGGCGAGTGGTCCACAAAGCAATAAGTGATTTTTCCCAAGATCTGTCTCATTGAAAGTAAAGCTGAATGCTGGCGAGAATTTGTCAATACATCTCATGATACGAGGGTTACGAGTCTTTGCATTGTAATTTATTGTGATACTGATTTCTTTTTAAAGAAAACTGTCATAGTATAAAGAACACACCACCATATGCACAACATCTGAGTAAAACAGTAGAAATAAAGTGCACCCTTAAATACTTCCCATCTCAGTTTAAATTATTATATTGACAAGAACTGAAAGATAATATTATTCCATTGCAACAAAATCACGCAGCAACAGAACGCCTCTTCTGCATTTTGGTTCTCAAAAAAGCATAAGCTTCTTCTTTTTCCTCTAACCTGTCTATACTTATTGTCAAACTCTCTTGTATTGAGAAGTGAATATTTATCTCATGGTAACATCAGTACGTATCAGCAGAGCTACACCTCTGCCATGTTGGGCTGAAAGCGGCGGCTCTTTACATCTATACTCTTTGACTGTGTTGGAAAATCAACTGGCTGACGATAGTTTACAGCACCTGCTGTCTAGCAGTTGTGGGTTTAAACACAAAATGGTCTATCACAAAACATGTAGAGTATGTAGTCCTGAACTAAGCTGAATTGAGGTTCTGTATAAAACATGGAATGAGGCCAGTGAAGCCTAGTATTGGAACTGGAGGAACAAATCCAAGGAAAACAGCAGCAGGAGAAATAAAATCATGATCAGGACATCGTGGTGAGTCCGGGTGGAAGTCACACAGGCTGAGGTCCTACTGCACCGACCTGGACGTGAGTCCCGGTCCAGGTCCATCATGAATAAATAATATATTGATTTATTAATTCACATTGGATGTTGTGTCTGTGTCTGTAACATACAAGTAGAACAAAATATATTTTATTTGGGCATTGCATGCTAAAATCTGATCAGAGCAGAGGGATGTAAATGTAAAAAAAAAAAACCTCTATTTAAAGTCAAACAAATGACAGTATTGTGGAGTTAAATCTGCCTTCTGGGAAGTTTCAGTTAAACCTCAATTTAGTCCTGGAGTAGCTCTAATGTTCCTTCAGGAAATCAGTTTAGTAAATTCAGAACTAGGCTGAGTCTGGGACTATTTCAAACCCAGACTGAGAAAAGCAGATTTCTGTTAATCTGGTTTAAAAGGCCATTTTAATCTAGGACTAGGCCTAACCCCTGTCCAGGAAAACGCCCCCATATCGCGGTACTCAAGCGCATTGATATTTTCTCACACTCCTGAGTATTTTAAAAAGCTTTAAGATGTGAAAGTGTGCAGTGTTTCACAAGAAGAAAAGTAAAAATGAATAAACTTTCTTCTTCTTTCTCATCCCTTAGTCATCTTGTGACCCCCAGGGTGGGAACCAAAGTTATGTGTTATTTGTAAAATATCAATACAAATAACACAGTAACTCAATAACATAAACCAGTCTAAGAGGCAAAATGTCAACAAATAAACCGACAACTGATCAAGTAAGATTTAACTTTAATAATACGGTGAGTGCCTTTTGAAAGGAGTGAGGTGGATGTGCTCTGCAGTTGCTGATCTGTTCGACTTCCACTGCTGATGAGTCAGTTTCCAAGGCAAACGTGGAGCAAGACACTAATATGATCTTTATAGGAAGTAAATATAGCAATGGTGCCAAATGTTTACTGTGATGTGCACCTTGACCCAGTGACTCGGCGAGTAGCTGACCCAAGTCTAATGAGGCTGTATGAGCTACTGTCACGTACTGCGCTGGGAGCAGCGACGTGTGGCCTGGACACGCTGACAGATTACAGCGGCGTCTCAAGGCCAGTTAGGTTGAACACTCAGCTATATGCTCTTTAAACTAATATTGTTCTACAGTCTACGCAGGAGGATGGAAATTTCCCCACACTGGAGGAATACCCTCTTGTAAAACCAGCCCGGACCACACACTGAGCTCCCAGTGTTTTTTCTAACCAGCGTGACAACTATTTCAGGTTTTTGTGGGAGGAAGTAACTCTCATTCCGCAGCTTCACCTCTAGTGAAATACCTTTTCTACAGTTACTGTCTCAAAGTGACTCATCAGCTGTTTGTATTTCACAACTGAGGGTGAGAGGCTTCACACTGATGATTATGGGGTCACTGTGCGTGCCTGAGAGGGGAACGACCTGGCTTGACGTCACACAGCAATCAGAGTCCGGAGAGGATTCCCACGGGTTGCTAGGCGACGGGGCTCCGTGTGTAGGTAAACACGGGGTTCCTCGTGGCACACCTACGTTTGAAGTCGACCCTGCCACGCTGTCAGGCGATATCTTGCTTCATCACACTGTTGAGTAACCATAGTTATTTTCCATTGACAATAACTATCTGCCATAAAATCTGTGACCAATGTGTAACGTTGGCATGCCAACCAAATAACTCTCTGAGGTAAAAGGTAAAGCTTTTGTTGTATGCACCTGTTAATCACAATGTGTTACGTATTTAATTTGGCACCAGGTGGAAGCTCGAAGTGTGTCATGAGTCATTATTTTTAATGTAGAGACTTGTGGTTTTCAATTGTTTTATGCTGTAAAAGTTTTACAGAAGAAGAAAAATATTTGTGGTAACACTTTATATTATCTCATACACATTCTCCATGAAGTAATTGCTTATAAACATAAATATTAGTAGCATATTGGCTCTTTATTAGTCAATATAAAGCACTTCTGCTCATGCTGCACGACCATAATTACAACTACTAAGCCAATATCACTCTAGCAACTACCCTCCGAACCCTCACAGTTTGCCCTCACTAACCTCCTCGTCACTGCCTGTTGATGGTAAGTAAGGACGTTAATGTAAATGAATTACGATCTTAATATTTTTTTGCTCAGTATACAGGCCTTACGAGGTGATCGTACCATGAGAATAGACATTGACCAATAATAGCGCCTGATTCTTATGTAACAAAACACAAAACTACAAATGTTAATAGTCAAATAACTCTGAATTAATTCATTTCTCACACAAGATAGAGCTTTATTAGGGACATTTTGATTAGTAATAATAGATACTAAAGAGATAAAATAAGAAATAAAACAAATTGCATGTTATTGAAGAGAAGTACTACGGCACATACTGTCAATGAGAAATAAAAAATGATCTGAATGAATACAATGTAACACGGCACAAGATACTGATAAAAGTAATCAGAAGTAATAATAATATTCTAGTTAATAAGTGTCAAACTACTGGTGAATTAGTTATAAGTAAGACCTGGTTTTAGAACGGGGAACATATTACAGTCTGAGTTTTGAGTTAACAGTTTTTTGTGTTTTGTTTCATAAGAATAGACGTATTTATTCAGTGTCATTAAGGGAGGATGATTATTTTTGTGGTCAGTGTTGGAGAGTAACTAGTTACATGGGACAGTGTTATGATACGAGATGTAATGTTAATCTGTTAGAATTGTGTAATTAAATTAGAGTTACTGATCAAATTGTTGGTGATTACAAAGGGGTTACATCTGAATAGATTCTTTACGGTAAAAATCTTATGTGTGGAAAATAATTCTTCTTTCCTGCAGTCAAGAGTTCGTCGTCGGTCAAATAAGTACATTGGATTTGTCAAAACTAAAACATTCCAGTCGTAACTGGAGTTATACTGAAGATCGTTTAACACAACTTTATTCAGATATTAACGTGTGAAAACAGGTCACGCGGACGGATGTGGAGATTATTCCTCTGTCTCATCTGTGAAAATATCATCACAGCTATTTTAGATGGAAAACAGTACCAGGCTGCTCTACTTCTTCTACTGTGTTTATTAGAGCAATGCGTAATGTAGCATACAGCGCCACCTTCTGATGACACTACGCAGCCTGGTCCGTTCACTCCAAACCACTTCACCGTTTCTTTTTCGCGACTTTTCAAAAGTTTGCTTCATATTTGCGTGACATTTTATGGAAAAAAACGATCAGTGACAACAGTTATGAGGTTTAAACTGCCTGCTTTCAATTTTTTTGGGGACTTTTCAACTTTACTGCCCAGTTTAAAACATTTGTTTAAAAAAGAAAAAAAGAAGCAACGCAAAGCACACAACAGGGTAACTAGTCTGTAACTGAATGTACATTTCTTAATTAGCATCAGAAAGCAGTAATTAGGTCATTAACTGTTAGTTAGTGCTCTAGTAGTTAGTCATGCAGAATAAGGCATTAATAAGTGCTTTATAAAGAGCCAATGTGCTACTAATATGTATGTTAATAAGCAACTAGTTAATGGCTTAATATAAAGCGTTTCCATA
>JAPQRN010000010.1:499710-512368 GCA_037367275.1 Coranthus polyacanthus
TAGTAGCTGAGAAATGAGCTGACAACCCTTCTATTAATCTGAGGTAAGAGAACATGCCCGGTGTTTACGTTCAGTATTTGTGAACATAAGAGAGGACACACACGTTAAGTCTGGAGCAATAACAAGCCGTCTGTAAATAATCTTACTACTTGAGGGATATGTCCACTCCTCAGAGGCCGAGTCTGTCCATGAATGCAACCTTCTCATCATGTGCCAAATATTATATTCATGTCCTCCGCCAAGTATTACAGAATGTGCCTCCCCACCGAGGGCAGGCTCGCGCCGCCTGAAGACGAGTAAGTGGGCTCAACCAACGGCTGCGCTGCGGGACTTTTAGGAGCTGGAGACGATTTTAGAATGTTACAAACAGTCGGGTGAAAACACAGTCCCGTCGAAAATGTCCACAACTTACTTCCAACACAGAGCATTCCTAAAACTAGACAGTTTAAGATAGTGATGTAGATGAGATTAAATTAATCTGGCCTTAGTGTGCGCTATTACCATTATCACAGTTCACGAGGAGTCGCACGTGGAAGTAAACTGCAGAGACAAGATCTGAAAATCAGACAAAAATGTTCTTAAGCCTCAGTATCGAACTACACGCAGAAAACATGTCATGTATGATGTTATCTACGGATAATCTGTAAATACGACAGATTATACAACTCATATTGTTTCGGATGTTCTCTCAGAAAAGTTTGCGTTTGTCTAGGACAGTGATTCAAACTTTTTCAGCTCAAGGCCCAAAAGACAAATCTGGTGCCACCTCGGGACCTGAACTTAGAAACATACATCATGAATTGCCATAGATCTATATTTTTACTGACCTTTCCAGCGTGAAATCACTGTCTCTGAAACTCTTTTTTTATGTCATTTTTTAAATCTTGTTACATCTTTTACATGATTTTAATCTTTTTACGTTCGTCGCTTGGTGTTTGACCTATTACAACTTTTACGTCGTGTCCGTCTTGTCGTGTCATTTTAATCTCGTTAAATCTTTCACTTAATTTTGTCTTACCGTGTCTTTTACAACCTCTGCATTTGACATGGCTTTATCGAGGTCAACATTTATAAACTCTTCCAGAGAACGCCTTACTTCAGTTTTTTTTTTTGTGGCTTTTTGTGCCTTTGGACAGATTTTATGTTGAGAGAAACAGGAAATACAGGGAGAGAGAGTGGGGGAACGACATGCAGCAGGGCCTTGGCCTACGTGGTATACACTCTACCAGGTGAACCACTGGGGCTCCCCCTTTCCTTCACTTTGAATTAGAAAAATTCATTCACATATCATATTATTGCTGCCAATTGGTGAGCCATTTTGGGTCCTGACTCTAAGTTTGCGAAACAGAGGTCTAGAAGAAACATAAGTTTAGCAACTTGCTTGTCTTAGTTACAGTCAATCAGCAGTAAAGTAATTGCTCAAAATGAACCCACTGACGTCCACAGTGGAACCTTTATCATTTCGTTTACAACACTTGAAACTAAGCTCAGCACAAATCCACAGAAATTTCTGAATTATGCATTTAATGATGACTCAAGTTAATAAGTATTGGTTAAAAAAGATTTTTCAATGCAGTTTTAGGGAGAAATAATGCGAGATGTAGCTGCTTTCCATGCACTTTTCTGGGTTTGACTGAATCTGTTTAACTAATGACCTCCGTTTCTTTTTGAGGTTTTAAAACTACTGTCAGGAACAGATGACAAATAATGACCTGTAAAAAAAAAAACACAGTGCTAATGCTAACTAGCTACTGTTAGCTTAAAAATAGAGACAACGAATCTTACATATTGAACCTTTAACATACTTGATAGAGTTGTCAGACATGAATGGGTTAAAGGCTGAATAACACCTGAACAGCATTCTGGCAGAGTGGAACAGGTGAATCATATTTTATTCACAGAGGAGGCACACCTGCTCCTCAAAAACAGGTGCTTCAAGGAGACGAAGAAATAAAAAAAAAAATGTAAAAAAAATCTTGCTGGAACCCCAACTACGCCGCAAGTGCTGAGACCAAATGTGGCGTTTCAGGTCACGGTGATACAGACTCACAACCTTCAGCACCTGTTTCACATGAGTCACATGAATTCACAGTATCACAGTCTGCTAACAAGACCAACTACAGCAATGACCTCATGCAGGACCACTGCAGTCTGGCTTGGCAGGAACAATAGTAAGTCTGTGCTCGTCCATCCTAAGTTTCTCTCTAGAATGTCTGAGACCGTTGACCACAGCTTGAGTCACATCCTTCCCGAGTCTCCTGCGTGTTTACGGAGTGCTGGCGCTTAACTGCTCATGACATCACGGACCTGGGGTATTAAGAGTCGCACTGTTGAACAGACCTACAGGATGGTGTGGAAAGAACCATCGAGGCTGAGCTACGACCACAAGCCTGATACAGGAAACACCCCCCCCCCTCCTCTGTGTCTCTCTCCGCAGTGATTTCCCTCCGTTCGGACAGGTGACACTGTTACTGTGATGACTCTACTGCGCCCGCAAACTGCACTGACATCACACATGAAATGACACGAGACGACGGAGCAGTTTTCTCTAAATAGACATTTAATGATTTAAAACAGTGTGGTTACAGACAGGGGAAGGGAAACAGGTGTCGGGGTGGAAAAGAGGGATTTTCAACAACTGGTGTGTTGTTTACTGTGCAACTTAAACTGCCCGCATTACCTTTCTCTGCAAAGCTGAATATCAAAATCAGAAGTACAGCCGCCACAGGAGGGCATTGCTATGGCATGTATCGATGGCGTGACACGGAGGGGATATTACAAAAAAGAGAACTTTGCTTTTATGTAACTGAGGCCCGGTTCAGACCTGGCATTAACATGTTTATTTCAGCATCTGACGACGCAAGTGGACAGCTATGAGGCGCTGAGATTACAGATTTACAACTCGACTTGGCACTGCTAACCAACTTGATCGACAGGCAAAGGTCTCAGTGTCTGCTGCGCCCAATAGTACCTCATTTTAAAGTCAAAATGCGTGGGGAGATGTTTGGTAAAACAAAGGTCATGCAGACAGATTTTCTTGTTGTTAGAAAGTCTCGTCTTGAAAAATGTAAGGAGGAAGCGTTTAGAAGACGTGAAATTTTTAAAAAGCTCACAGAGGTATGTATTATAAGTGCTTCATATGTGTAGTGGTGCCTGAATATGACGCTCCGCCGCAAGTGAGGACATAGAGTATTCACAGTTCACATAATCCAGTTGTGCCTTAAGATCCAATCACTACTAAAGCATATGTCGTGCGAGAAGGTCAATAGAGACAAAGGGAACGGTTGAAGCTGTCATACTGGCATCACAGAGTAACAGGCAAGAAAACCTTCCTCTTTCAAAGGTGCTGGCACAGTGTATTATTTTTTTTTATACCTTGCTAACGTTAACTAGTTAAGACGAAAAGGCCGCAAAATATCCTTTCATTCATCATTCGACATTCTGACAGTTTCTTTATTTCTGACAGAAACATCACAAAGCTAGTCTGTTAAACATGACAGCTTGTGCCGCCTCCAAAACGCCTGCAGGAAATGAACGCTTGTGCTACGTTTTATGCGATTATATTGCATTATAGCGAGATGCGTTCTAATGCCAGGTGCGAATAGATGTACTTAGAGCTGTCCACTTGTGATTGGATCGCGGGGAAAAAAAAAAAAAAAACGCGCATTAACGGCAGGTCTGAGCAGGGCCTGACAACACTGAATTCAAGTTCATTACATGTAACAAATATATACAGATAATCAGCGAATAGGAGCGGTGGCAGAACAAAGCAGCTTCATATAAAAAAATAGATTCAGACTGACAGGTGAGTGTGTGGAGTGATTACAGTAACTTGAGAGAAGAATTGTAACATCTGCTTTTAACCCATTTAACTCACTGATTGTATACAACTCAGTGTATCGCTTGGATGTAAACATTACTCCTGCTTCCGTTGGCCACACATAATTTCTTTCTAACGTCGCTTAATCAAAGGCCCTATCTAACATTTGCATTGATCAGAAATTAAAAATGAACAAAAAAAAAAAAAAAAACGAAAGGAAAAAAAATGCTGATACTGACAGTCCTCTGGTCTCACGACTGACACCTGCCATTGCTAGCGCATTAGCGGCTCGACTCCGCCCCCTCAAGACTTCCACCTGCCCACCGCCTGCTGAGGCGCTGCTGCCTACTGGGTCCGGAGCTGGTAATCTGAGGAGGAAATGGACAAAGACTTAATCAAATGTACAAAGAAAAAGAGAGAAATCAAGTGGAGGCAGCTGATGCTTTCCACCCAGAATGAATGGAATACAAAGGAAATGAGATGAGGATGTTTGGCAATTAGTGGCAACATTAGCAAAAAGACCAACATGTGCAACCTTGGTAATCTCCATAGAAAGATCAGGGAAGCTTTGAGAAAAAAAAAAAAGAAAAAAGTTCACTTTCTCACATTTCGCAGGACGTTGCCACATTGCCTCATGTTCTATAGCGGATTCCTTTTTCTGAGAGCTGCCTCAGTAAAGGGTTAGTTCCCACCACATTGCACCTCATTGCCCAACTGTTGCCTAATGCCTGCACATATGGGCATACTGTGCACGTATGCAAGTCATCTGTGAACTCTTTAACTTACCTCCATTTTGAGTGATGTAGCGCACCCACGGCAAGGCCTGATACCCGCTCTTCTCAATGATCTTCAGGTAACGCACCTGACCAGGCAGAAAAAAAAACAAATGACTGTTATGATAGTGGCAGAAAAAGAAGAAGAAGAAGAAGAAGAAGAAGAAGAAGAGTATTTTGTAAACAGCTATATGCAGAAATGAAACTAGATTATCCCGATTACATCTGGACACGATGATGCAAGGTGCTGCGTTTTAATTGGCAGCATAATATGCCTGACTATGCAGTTTATTTAGGCAAGTTACATTTTATTCTGACGGTACAACATCATCATGTTAAACACTGACCATCGGGTATACATCTAATCTACTAGAGCTGGATGACTTAGCTCTATTTGGAAAGAATTAATCATTAAAGAATGACTGGGGTGATTTTGTAAAGGAGTGCATCTGTGTAGAAACAAATTTGAAAAAATGTTAATACGCTGAAAAATGTCTGTTGAAAAAATCTTTCAAAAATGTACGATACCAACACCGTGGCTTCAATACAGGTTCCTGAACAGGACTTTTTTCCACTAATTTCTCATTTTAACAAAAGAAAAATGACAATGCGTATTATAGTACAAATCTTTAGTTGCATTTTTCAGTTCTATTGGTATTTTTCTACACTCAAAGCAGCTTCAAAACATAAGAAAATAAACCTTTTAACTGTTTGGATTAATATAATACTATTATTAAGAATGTAGAAAAGCTGTTCAATGCCTGCTTCATTCACTGATGCTGATGACATTTACTCCTTGTCTGATATCATGCATTTTTCAACACTCTATAGCATCTAAGCAACGCGGTCGGTGCTGAAGTTCAGTACCCGGCCCTAGCTGTAATGCTAGCAAAGGCATCCGAAATAGTATTTTGCTTTGGACGGCGTTCAGATTTGGCTTTGAGTGGTTCCGATTGAAATGATCAAACAAACTAGTCGTGTTTTGGCGACAACCTGCCGTCACTGTCGACAAAGTGCCAGTGTTTGGTCGTCATCATCATCCTTTCTGGAGCTGAAATAATTACAAACAAATGATGATGCTTTCATTTCTGCAACCAGCTCTTCCTTTTCTGTGTTTCTGTCCTGTCGCTGCTCGGTTCCTTGATAAACTGATCAAGAATGGTTGTGATTGGTGGTTTGCTGTAAATGCTGAGTCTGCAACAAACTCGGCGTATCAAAGAACTGTTGAATCTAAATGCATCGTGTTCTATGAGACAGATGTCTCTCGTAGATCAGTTGGAAAATGACAACTGTGACAGTTTTCCTTTTGCTTCGAGCAGCAAAAAAGACAAGTACACGATGATGATGCTGATATATTGTGCAGCCCCTTGAATGACTTGCAGGATTACAGGAGGCTTGAGGCCTTCCCAGCATCCCCTGTTTCACCACCACACATACCTACTTTTTTTTTGTGTGTGTGTGGAGTTTGCATTTTGCCCTTGCATGTGCTGCAGAGGCTCCAGCAAATCCCAGTAAGTCGAATTTGAGATGTTTATCAAATGTCTAGGAATTTATTTTGCCATAGTGAACTCTTCTGGTTCACCTATTGTAACTTCTGTGAAGGCCAGCTGACTGACTTTGTAACAGAGTGCGCTACAAACCTTTCAGAGCCACCTTTCAAGGCCACAGTTTGCTGAATACTCGAGGATTAAAATGATTTTCAGTGCAATGCTCCTTTAAGCTGGTAGTAAGTAGAGTAGTGGTGTTTATGAAGAAGCAGTAGTATGAGTCACACTGAGAAGAGGGAAGCAGCTACAGAACATCTTTCAAGGGACACACTAAGTCAATTTACATAACTGTATTTTTCAAGGCCTGGGAGAACAAAAAAAAATTTGCACATCAGCATAATCGAGATACAACTTTCACAAGCCATTAACCGATATTTCACCAGACCTGTGTTAACACACAGCTGAATTTCGAGAAACCACTCTAAAAATACCCTGCTGTCCTGAGCTGTGAACACATGGCTTATGCTAATCAATGAAGCATTTCATCACACAGTTTTATACACGGTTTAAACAACATCTGCCTGGGCCACTGTTAGTGTGAAGAGTCCGTAAAGATGACATTTCAGTTGATATATTTAAATAATTATTACTATCACGGTGACATAGAGAACTTTTCATACTTCATTTCTACACTACAGTTATTTTCACACCAGGTTCATGATACCAAATGCATTTAATCACTTCTTCATCAAAAAACTTCCTCCCGTTCAAAACAAAATGCTGTAGATTGAAATATGTGGCTCTTTGTCAGAAAAAAGAAGCTACTTGATTGGAATAATACAGATTATTCTGATTTTAGCAGAAAGTATTTGCAGCCTGTTTACCATCTATATAAACGTGGTCATATTTGCACTGAAATGTAAATACATACGTCAATACAGGCAAAATATAGATGTGCTTGTTGTTATTTTTCCACTATTACTGCTGGAAGTGAGAAGTATATTCACCACATTCGACAGCGGTATCTACAGTATTGTGACTAAACAGTTTCTTGTGTCACGTTGTTTGTGTTCATCGTTCACTGCAGATCGAGTGACACAGTGTTTTGATAGTTGAAGTGTATTTAGCATCAAAGGTTCACTGTGTTTGCAAAGCACACAGTGTGAAGAGGTTTGAAAAAGTGGACGTCGTATTGACAAAAATGTGAAAACAGCTATAAATCAATCAGATGCGTCCATTATACTTGCGCTTATTATCCTGTTCGTGCAGTTCTCGCAAAAATCCCAAATCCCTCCAGTTCATCCTTGAGTCCGATTGGGTGTTTGTGCCGAATTTGAACAGATTCCCTCAAGGCGTTCCTGAGGTATCACATTCATAAGAATGGACACGAGGTCACAGAAAACGTGACGTTTGGCCACTAAAACCTTTTCGGTTCATCGTTGAGTCCAAGTGAACGTTTGTGCCAAATAACATTCCATTCTATCAAGCTGTTCCTGAGATACTGGCCTTTAAAGGTAACGGGGACCGACCGACTTGTTACACAGATGTGATGACTGTAATAACTTTCACACAATGTCTGACAGCTCTTACAGTAGGATACATATTATAATGCCAAAAAAATGCAGTAAAAGTCCAATTCTGCTCTATGCTGCCTGACAGCTCTGTGCTAAACGTGATGTGATTTACTACAGTACAACATAAAGTGTCATTTTCATTTCAGTAAGTGAAACAACAACACATGAGACTAGCACTAGAAGTCTACCATAACCTTAACACTGAGCCATCCCGTCCACAGTATTTGGTGTCAAACTTTTACTTGAATGAACTTCATATTTATAGTAACATTCTCCTTCTCCCTGAATCTAAAAAAAACCCAAATCTTTAGCACGTCTCCTCCGCAAATATTTGAACCCAAGCAGTTAAAGACACTTTGTTTTGCCTGTCACAATACAGTAGATAACACTACGGAGTGTGGTAAATTACAGTCAATAAAAATATCATTTACAGTAAAACATCCACAACTACAGCTAGATTTTACCTACGTACATTACTATGAACAGTGTTCGCTGTAATTGTGCAGAATTTTCCTGGTGTTGAACATTGAAAGAAGTATTTGGGAATAAGGATTACACAGTTTAGTTCACACAGTCTACTGATGTTGCTGAATGTGTTTTTGAAAAAGTGGACATGGCATTGACATGTGTGAAAGTTATTACTTTCACTTTCACACAACCCTCTTCGTTCAAAAGGCGTGCTGTAATGTGCGCTCGCAATTAGCGGGAGATGAGAGCGCGGGCGTTTTAAGGCTGACATGACCCCCTCTTTCTGGGCGATGACACCGTGCCATGCCACTCCAACGTCCCGGTTCCCAGCTGAAAGCGGGACAGACGGAGGGGGAAGGAATTTGTGGGCAGGAGCGGCGGCGGGTTTTTGAGTAAGGCCTCGGAGATGTCAGCCTTGTTATTACCTTCCTCTACACAGTGAGGTCAGAGAGAGAGAGAGAGGGAGGCCGGGCGAGCCGCGGCCACCAGACACATGACGACAAACACATAGACGCGGGATCACCGAAGTCTGCCGGCACAGCACTTCTCCTTGAACCCAGTGGCCAAACATGCAGTCGGCCTGACCGTGGGTACGCAGTCAGCAAAACGGCATCAAAAGCCGCTCCCCGCAAAATATCATTATGGCTTGTAAGATGAGAAGGGGAAAGGAGGATGTTTGTTGTATCTTTTTTGGTAAGTACAGACTACATGTGTGGTCTGGATTTATCAGACTTCGGCCACATCTGCCAAGTTAGTTCAGGATCCTTCAACATCACCTTTTAGTTCATTTAAAACTGAAAAAGAAAATAAAAGAAGACATAGGAAGTTAATCTCTTACTGCGACCGGGCCAAAGTGTGGGGTTAGTCCGTCTCTAGTTAAATTTATAAGGTGTAGTTACTTGCATCATGCACACTTCACATGCGTGCACCCCTACACTTAGTGGTGGAGTTAAGAGGAACTTTCTCATGCTTTGATATTTACATGTGTCTAATTAAACTTCATGGCCTCTTCTCACACGTACAGAGGGTGTTACTGACTGCATTAAGAGTCTGAGACCCAGTCTGCTCTTGTCCTGTAATAAGAGAAAAGGTTACTGTTCTGACGCAAGATTTTAAATGGGAATATCGCTCGTTAGATTGACTCTAAGTGGGAGGAAGGATGGTTGTGCAGCAGTGCAACGGCAAACAGTGAAATGTGTTCTTTGGAGCTTTCAGACACTCATGTTCACATGAAAGACTAAAACAATATGTGGATTAGTGGATTATTTGTCTGCTAAAGTTACATGTAGAGGTAATCCTTTTATCATTTGAAATCGTTTTTCAGGCTGCCTTAAAAGTGAAGTTATAACCTGACCCCGCAAAAGAAGAAGTCCACCTGCTGGCTCATTGACTCTTATTTTTTAAACAGCAGATGACGTTTAGCAAAGTTTCAACTCGAACTTCCTAACACAGTGTTGAGAAATTGAGGGTTACGGTTGGGGTTTACCATCAATACCATGTCCGCCGCAAAACAATGACGTTAAACCCCGGATGTATGTACGCTGCTGGAAACATCCAAAAAGAAGGAGCCATGTCAGAAGGAAACAAACGGTCCGAAGCATGGCCTCCTATCCCAAAAAACACGGCCGTGCTACTTGTAATGTCTGTAAAATGAAAAACTGAAGTAAGAATGGAAACACTCGTAACAACATGCTGATCTTTCTATGTGAAATGGGCTTAAATTCTAAGACTGCCGCTCCGACTGAACGGCACATTTGTAACTAGGGCTGTCCCCGCTCAAGTGTTGGTGGTTCTGTACGAAGCTTTGACTCATCAAGTAACCACCAGCAGAATTAATCGTATAGTTCCTTATGGTATCTCTGTGCATACCGTGTGATTCTCCCCATTTTATCCTGTTATTTGAATTCCCAGTGACTCCACACCTGCCTTTGTCGCTGGACTACGACTTAATGCACTCGCTCTAATTTGGGCATCTGTTCATTTATGACAAAAATGTTAAAGGAAGGAAGGAAAAGGAGATTATTTGCTTCAGCTGCCGAATTAACCTTCGAAAATGGCCAGCATTCTTACACTCCCAAAACCGCCCCAATTACATGTATCATATATTTCAATTAACTTGGGTTTGAGCGTCTTGTTTCCGAGTGGGCAGCGTAATGTCCATACGACTTAATGATGTTTTATTGACTATCAAAGGAAATGTGGAAACGCTGGAAAATATGACTCTCTATGACTCTAAAAGTCATGCAGAAAGCAGTCTGAAAAGTTTGAAGTAAAAAAGAACGTTGGGTCCATCAAACAGCTCACTGTTAAAACATGTCATTTGTTGTTACGGTTGGGTTTTAAGTTCAAGGTTAAACGTCACAATGCTGAACTGTTTCAAGGA
This sequence comes from Coranthus polyacanthus, assembly GCA_037367275.1. Taxonomy (NCBI): domain Eukaryota; kingdom Metazoa; phylum Chordata; class Actinopteri; order Kurtiformes; family Apogonidae; genus Coranthus; species Coranthus polyacanthus. Next base: position 510,216 of record JAPQRN010000010.1, read on the forward strand.
TCTAACGTGTGTAATGCTAACATTTTGCTGCTATATTTACAAACTGTCATGTGCAAGAGTTCACTGTGTTATGACTGTATTTATAGATGGGCCAGTTAACTAATACAAATAGAAAAAAAGCTCTTTCAAAGTAGGATTATGCACAAAGTCCACACTAGCGCAATAAAGGTAAAGAAACAGCATTTATTTACTTCATATTATTACTGTGCTGCAGAGGTGGGAACTAACTAAGTACAAATACTTTGTTACTGTACTTCAATTGAGTTTTCAGAGTTTTCATATCTGTACTTTCTACTCCTTACACTTTCAAAACTGTCCCGTTACTTTGGTCTAATGCATTTATGAGGAACTATGGTTATTTTTATTTTAAATCATCGTGAGCCTTCTCAACATCAACAGATTTTAACCTACATGGATGGAACAATAACATCCCTTGATGCCTTGTTTGATCCATGGCTGAATATCACACGACAAACCTAACCGGGCGTCGACGATGCAAAAGAGATAACGAGACGTGACAGAACTGACGTGAGAGACGTAAGGAGATGAAAACATTACAAGACGAAAACGTTGTAAGAGATGCAACAAGACGAAAACGGCGTAGAAGACATACGGAAAAGATGTACTGAGACGTAATCAGATGAAAACACACCAGTAGTCATTTTGTTTATTTTGACTGAATGTTGCATTAGTGCAATCTGAGTTCTTATCCAACTAGATGAAAAAACGTGTACTTTGAGTACATTTCAGAGCATGCACTTCTTCACTTTTACTGCAGTAAAGAAGTTCAATCACACTCTCATTACGAGTCTTTTTTTTCTACTGGAGTAGAGAATGTGTGGACTTTCATCAGCTCTGCGGTGCTGTATCAGCATCAAGCTGAGTGATCCATAAAACTCTTTTTTATTTAAACTTCGTCTTATAGCTCCTCTTCTCTTTACTGGCAAACCAGCACTTAAATGGAAGGACAAGTATTTTACAAGCTGTGGTGTAATATCACAGAAAATGTACATTTATGAACTCTTCTTCACATAAGACGACAAAACCACACAATGTCAAATGAGCTCTTCTTAATGTAAGACTGAGATGTAATTATGTGACTGCACCTGTGTGAAACACTGTGTTTTCACTAAAAATAGGATATTTTCAAACCGGTTTGTCAACGTGCCATTGTTTCCTCACATCAAGACATGGGAAAACTCAATTTTGTGTTGCTGTGGTGCACTGGTGGCGCACATATAATCACAGGACAACTGTGATTATATAGTAAGTGCTACACATCTGTGTAAGTTTGTGGTCAGCAAGTTTCATTCAATCATAAGGGGGGAAAAAACATTAGCTTGTCTCTCGGTGTCATGGGAATTTAAGCCAGTGAATCTCCCAGCAGTAGTATACTTACACTACCTGCAACTAAGAATTACTGTGATTAACATGAAGGCAGAGGGCCAACGGCAAACTGATGAGCAGTTGCTTACTTGTTTGTTCAACAGTAGGAATTTTCTGCACCGCAAAAGGACGCTTGATAATCCTGTTTTCTTCCCCCCCCGAACATTTCTACACAGTTAACACTGCTGCCTTACTGCCCCCTCTGGCTAAAAATTGGACGTCTATGAATTGTTTAAATTCCTGCTGTGGAGAGAGAAGACAGATGAGCAACGCTGCGCCATAAACACTGCACTAAATCGAGGATGGCAGGGAAATAACTAAACACCACAAACTATTTAGACTATTCAGTCTGCAAACAACCCTAACTTGACCCGATGTGTCTCTTCTCCCCACGGCGCTCCCCACAAGTTTTCATCTTATTTTGCCTTTGCTGCACGTAACAAACAAATTACTTTCAAATACAGCTTGTAAGGGAGTGTTTTGAGCGTGTGTGGAAGTGTGTGTGATGTACCTGAATGCCTGAGGTGGTGAAGTACGGGATTTCAAACTTGACACTGATTGGTGGCTTCCCCTCCTTGTCTTCAGCTTCTACGCTGGGCAGGCCGAAGTGGGCCCGCATCAAATACTCTTTTCCACCCTGTGGTGAGTCGGGACACAAACGCTTTAATACGAAAGCAGAACTTCTGCACTTGAAAAATATCAGGTTTTTTTGTCTCTGAAAGCGCTGACTCCTCAGAATATGAGGGGTTTTTTTAGACACTAATAAC
>JAPQRN010000010.1:551740-564060 GCA_037367275.1 Coranthus polyacanthus
GGTATTATTCCCCCCCCCCCCCCCCCCCACATGTTTTAAAGAAAGTACAACTCTGGACCTTTGGTTTCCTACACAGCTCACAAGTCTCTTTGTAGGTCTATGTTTCATAGTCAGACAGATGAGTCAGACTGCGCTCTTCCTCTCCCGATCCGTCTGCCTTTACTCCTCCTATTCAGAGCGCAAAAATGCGGCCTAAGCAACACCTTACATTCACCATATAAGTCCACAATGGCAAATCCAGACTCCCCCCCCCTCCACACAAACACCCGCATAAAAGTGATACTACACACCTCCTGTGTTGAGGAAGAGCCGTGCCTTCCCCTCTTCCCCTCCTAAACCCTGTGATGTCATCTGAGACGGGGCTTCTTCACAGGATTGGAGGAACTCACCATAAATTTCCTGAAAACTCCCAGCCCTTTTTTTTTCTCTCTCTCTCTCTCGCCGACACTGCACGTCCCTTATTTCCTGCCCTATAAAAAAAAAAAAATAATAAAAAAAAAAAAAAAAAAAAAGTTTTGTCCGGAGCTCGGAACTCCTTGACGCGAATCAATAAGTTCGTGCGGCGCGGCAGGATTTGGCATCATCTTCTGCTGTCGATTTGAAACGACGACAGCGGCGAAAGTACTCGAGATATGGAGGCGGTTAAGAAGAAAATCCAAGCTCTGCAGCAGCAAGCGGATGATGCAGAAGACCGTACACAGGAAATACAAAAGGAACTGGAAAAGGAACGGGAACTGCGCGAAAACGTGAGATTTTTAACCTATGTATCCAACTTTGGCTTCGTTTCGTGGGTTTGTCTTAACGCTCACGTACCTGCTGCGTCTGTAAATAATTAACACAACAGCTCAGCGTCGGACAGCAGGGAGTGACTAGTGACTGAAAAGTCTTAAAATGCTCCCCTTTTTTTTGTGCATATGTAACCCAATAGTGACCACTTTTCTCTCCTTCGCTTCAGTAATGGTCTAATACAGGAAGTTGAACCATCACTGAGGCGACATTCCTTCTCAGATTGTTGTTCAGGCTTGGTTATCTAACTTGAAACCGCCCCACAGCTTGTAAAACACACAAAAATACTATAAAACTCCTCAGTGTTGATTTAAATGATAGCGTTTTTGTTTGCACTATCCATTATTCGTCATTGGCAGAATGGAAAAAGTGTCTACACCACCTCCGTTTTCTGGAGGCCTAAAGGAAACACCCATACTTGTAAGGGTTAGAATGGTCTTAATCTGTTCATTTCATTTATTGCTTTTGTTAATGGTCTTTTTCTTACCACTGTGATGGCAATGCACGACTTCCTGAAGTGCCATAGTGTTCAGATAATACTTAAGAGGGTGTAGTAACATCGACTGCTTTTATACAGACAGGGTTTGTAAGTATTCAACAAGTCAGGACACCTGTAGGAATAGTTTACCTCAACTTTCAAGGCTTCATTAACTTCCACTGCTGTAAGTTGGTGCCAATTGCCAAGTTCCCCCATTAGGCTACTTGTTTCCAAAAAAAATTGAAACATAATGTATTTTCTTTTTCTTTTTTCTTAGTAACCTAATTCTTTTTTTTTAACCTCTAGCGGTTTCTGGTAAACCACTAGAGGTTAAAAAATAAAAAAAATGGGATAGAAAAAATGTGTATCCACGTGTTGTATAAGAAGGGAATGAGTTATGAGTGAACTTATAATAGTTATATACTGCTTCCTGCAGGGCAATACTGTCCACGATATATAGGAGGACAGAATATATTAACGCAGTCTATTCCGATAGAGGGATTGTACGTAATCAGTAAAAGTGGGTCACTGTCGGAAACGTTAACTTTCTAAGTTCACCATTAACTCATGAAAAACACCTTTTTTTAATAAGATGGAAATGTACATAGACAGTACAGAGCTTTAGGTTTAACTTTTGGTCACCAAGAAAACTGCAAAATAAAATAATTAAGTATTCAAATAAAAAAAATAAGAAGAAGTCTAAAGACTAATGTGTGAACTACCAGCAAATACACAACTTACAAGCAGTTTTCTGCAGCAGTGGAAGAAAATGAAGCTTTGAAAGTTAACCGTCTCTGCAGTTTTCCCACTTTTATGGATTATGTACAAAACTCTGTGTCTGTATAAACACAGTGTTAGAACAGACTGTTACTACACCCTCTGAATCATTATTGCACAATATATAATTTGATAATATTGCATTTCAGGAAGTAGTATCTAAATGTGCAGACTTTTCCTTTTTAGAAAAAAATTGAGAAAATGTTCTAAAACAAAGTCCACTTTGAATATATTGAGTTTTTTTGACTGAATAACATTTACCACCATCGTTTCATGAAGGTTGATTCCTTCACTTAGTCTTTAGGTTGTATTTATTTTCTCAAAGGCCGTTTTATTGGGGTTTTTTTTATCATCACTGTCATGGTTGCTTCTAAGGTTGAGAGCGAGGGAGAGGAAATGTGAACTGTCATCATCCCTCATGATCATCTGTGAGCAGACATGTATGATAGCATTCCCACAGGAACCGGGCTGAGAAGAAGCTGACCCTCTAACATACCTCCATACATTACAAAGTCAAACCAGCTGTATCGCTTCAGGGTTAAAACACTTTTGTCAGACAGTGACTCTGTTTATTGATAGCCATCAGGCCAAAGTGTGTGGTCGAGCAGCAAAGTTCAGAACTCATCATGTCCGTTAAGTATGGTATTTATTATAGGATGTATAATTTAAAGAGGCAGGAGGGGAAAAGGAAGTACGCCCAGAGAGTACAGTAATGTGCTCCACAGACTAAAAAGATATTAGGAAACAATATGACTAATATAAAGCTGCTAACATTCAGACCGTTTGTCTGTAGAAATGAGTACATAAACTGGATAAACTTAACGCCTAAGAGCATCTGAATGATTAGCTTACATCCATTCAAAAGCGCCAAAAAGAGCAAACAACAAAAGGACTTTTGTTTTCAAAATGGAGTCTGCCTGGTTGACCCCTAACCTCTGACCTCTCTGTGTCTGTAGGCTGAGGGAGATGTGGCGTCGCTGAACCGCAGGATCCAGCTGGTGGAGGAGGAGTTGGACCGCGCTCAGGAGAGACTGGCCACAGCTCTGCAGAAACTGGAGGAGGCCGAGAAGGCTGCAGATGAGAGCGAGAGGTGACAACGGGCCTCGAGAGCCCGATTTTTAAAAAAAAAAAAAAATTAATGTTACATTCAGCAGTACGGCCTAATAAAATAACCGTCACCGGAGTGAACGTCATACATGTTCTTACTGTAGCGCAAACTGCAACAATGCAGGATAATACATCTGCACTACATTTCCCAGAATGCTATAATGCGTGCTATTAGCCTGAATTTGCGCTGATAGCAGCAAGAATAAAACAAAGTAAAAAATATCCAGCAGTCGTCATTAAATTCAAACTGCCCACTCTTAAGATGTTTGGTCAGGAGTAGAGAAAAGGGCCTTTATGACATTAGGTAAAGTGTTACTCAGGTTTTCTATATTTAGTCTCTAATTGGATTATTTTATTTTACGTACATTCTGGTAGCTGACTGCAGTATAGGTCATAAATCCCACCACCTCCATGTTAAACTAAAAAAAAAAAATACAAAAAATTTTAACTGCATGTGTGAGGTTAAAATTTGAGGTGATTTCAGTCTTTTAAGGTGCATCTCATGAGACTGATTTTTGTTGAAATTGTATAGAAAAAGCTGTAATGACCAATCGCGGTCCAGAATCTGTCAGATGTGTAGCCAAAAACCAATGTGGCACAGACTCCGGCAACGGGGTAGCTCCGGTAGTGACTGCGGGATTTTGGATTCCCTTTTTTTTTATTCAATGAGAGAAAATGGCGTCACGGCATCCATCTTTATATACAGTCAATGGTTGACACATACATGGAATTTGATTCTGGTTTTTCCATTGCTATTTATGTACACAGGAATAGGCACAAGGGCTAAAATATATATATTGTAATGTATATTTATAAAATTGCCATAAATAAGGAAAAAACAAGTAATCTGTAAAAAGTACAAATGGTACAAGGGAAAGAAATTTTGAATGGATATACACGAGGTGGAGCTTTATGTACAGTTTATATAATGTATAGTATGTACAGTACAGGGTTATAACACAAAACACTGCAGGACAAAATACCTGTAGAATTATACATATTATGCTTCTATGTTGAATGAAAATGGCACCTCATACTGATGAATAATTGTTTGAAAAACTTTTATCATTGAGTCAATAAATGTGATGCTTGTTGGATCCTGATAAGCTAAAGGCGGTGTCTGTTTCTTCTCCTCAGAGGCATGAAGGTGATTGAGAACAGAGCCATGAAAGATGAGGAGAAGATGGAGATTCAGGAGATGCAACTCAAAGAAGCCAAACACATTGCTGAGGAGGCAGACCGCAAATATGAGGAGGTAAGAGATCACAGACGCGTTGAGATGAAAGACAAAGCAGATGTCATTTCTTTTTTCTTTTTTTTTTAAGTTAACTTTTTGTTATTTAATCTATATCTAATGTCAGGTGGCCCGTAAACTCGTAATCCTCGAGGGTGAGCTGGAGAGAGCAGAAGAGAGAGCAGAAATTGCAGAACTGTAAGCACAAATACACTGAAACATTATGAGAAACCAGATGGCACGTCACGTTAAAGTAAGTAAAATGTATTTCTCTGTTCATGCAGTAAGTGTGGTGACCTGGAAGAAGAGCTGAAGAATGTCACCAACAACCTCAAGTCTCTAGAGGCTCAGTCTGATAAGGCAAGTATTGTTTCTCCATCCTGGAAATCTGGAATGACCTTACAAGTACAACAAGTAATACTTCTTAAAGAAAGACAAATATCAAAATGCAGCATGTTTATTAAATGAATGTTATTTCCAGTGTAAACATTAATCTTCAAAAGGGTTAGTTTTCAAATGTTTCATGCAAATAAAAGTGACTAATAAATAAAACGGCAACTATTTTGCTAACCAGTTTCAATTCCAGCTCCTTAAATTTGAAGATTTGAAGATCTATGACAGTAAACTGAACATATGAGTTTTCAACCAACCACGACATTTGCAGACATCACAAATGGCCGCTAGAATAAATGTAAATGATGTGATGTAAAATAAAAAACAAAGAAAACAAAACAATCTTATGTCAATATAGTACATATAAATATAAAATATATATTTATACATATAAAATTTGAAAATTGCCATGAGATAACATGAGATAGCAATCTCTTGGCCAGATGGAGACACTGTAATGAATTTTTAAATGATAAAAGAATTCAGGGTTGAGGGCTTTTCAAAACCTGATTCATACCAGAAACCTGATTTGTTCTACGCGTGTGTGTGAAAATACTACTTCCTGTCACCAGTAACTTATGGCACTTTAACAGAAGTGAATATAAAGTTAGCCCTGGTAGTGAAGATTGAACTTTTTATCAAATACATTTTTTTTCAAACCGTCAAATCAACTAACTTTAGCTAACAAGCTAACAGCAGCTAACACTAGCTACATAGCTAAGTTTAACCTAGCTTTCATTAGCTACCAAGGTAACAGAAGCTAACATGAGCCAGAAGCATGTATTAGACACGCTTTACAAAAGAAAAACTTACATATATTTAATATGAAGCCATTTGAATCTAATATTTTATCGTTAGTAAAACCAAAGACAGCAACATGTAGGACAAATCGGGTTGTTCGGATCGGGCAACACTTGGATGAAAGATACTCACCACAGGATAGTGACTAGTAGAGCAATTGACTTTAGTCCCATTTGGCATATTTATCACTTTCTCAATTGCTGTTAGACAGTTTCACTCTAGAAATAATCAAGGCCTGACAGGATCTCTCTGTAAATATTGCAGTGAGCTGCATGGAGGGTGGGCTTCACACAGGGTCGATGTGGTTTTGGATCTGAATTTCAAGGGCTCAGTTATAAGTGCTTGCAACTCTGGTGATAATTTTGTTTTGGCAAAGGAGTTAATTCTTGAACAATTCCCTCGTCTCTACAGTACTCTGAGAAAGAAGACAAATATGAGGAGGAGATTAAAGTCCTGAATGACAGACTTAAGGAGGTAGGTGTAATTCTCCTCAGGATACTCACTCTGAGGGAAGCTGTGTGCAGACTATTAACATGTTTATTGTCTTTCCGAAGGCGGAAACCCGTGCAGAATTTGCAGAGAGGACGGTTGCTAAGCTGGAAAAGACCATAGATGACTTAGAAGGTACACTTCAATCATTTCCATTTAAGCCCTCTCTTGTGGTAATCTGCTTTGTTTCTTTACTCAAACTGTGTTCATCTTTATCCCTAATCTTTGTGATTTCTCTCTTTCTTTCTCCTCCGCCTGGTTTCCCTCTGGGCTCTGCGTTTTCCCTCTGATCCTTCTGAAATCCTGCTTTCCTTCTGCCCTTTGACCTGCAGATGAACTGTACACTCAGAAGCTGAAATATAAGGCTATCAGCGAGGAGCTGGATCATGCTCTCAATGATATGAACACCTTATAAATGTTGCATTCAGCTCCTAATGTTTTCATTCTCCCCTTTTCTCCTGGCTTGTTTGGAAGCACTTTGTTGATTTCTCCCCCTTTGCACTTGCTGCTCCTCGCTCCTTCTCCATTACACTGAAGCACAATAAAGATATTTCTATTTTACTTCGTCTTCTGTCTTTTCAATGCAACTTGCTTCTCTGTTACGACTGTACGCCTTACACTTAAGGCTTCAATACTTGCAGCAATCAAAATCTCTGTCTTTTGCTTTGCCTACTCCAAAAATGGAACATTGGTTGATTTATTAATTAATTTTTTTCTACTGCTACATTTTTATTGCAGAGGACCTATCACAAGCAAAAGAGGAAAACCTAGGAATGCACCAAGTCCTGGACCAAACACTGCAGGAGCTCAGTACCTTGTAAAATGCCAAGAAGAACATCAAACGATTAAAACAAAAACAATATTTTGTAAAAGATATTTTCTACATGCCATCCATTCCCTGTAACTTCACTATAAAACACATGTACCCCTTTTTATATATTTATGGTTCTTTTGTTTCTTTTCCTTTTTAAAAAAATGGTTTTGGGTCCATATATATTCAGTTTCGGTGCTAGAATTGTGTTGTAGACCAAGCTCTGTAGCACAAATAAAACTGATGACGATGACAATTAAAAAGCATTATTTTGTAAAAGATAACAGTGATGACGTTAGTTTCATGTGTTTTGGTGACTGCATGTGTCATCTGTGTGCAACCCTGGTTACAGTGTTTGTGTGAATTTCACCACACAATCAAAAAGTAAGATATGGGAAAAGCTCATCTGACGATTTACGTGTACTAACATGCACTGTGTTCTCCGTGTGCTCTGCTAAGAGACTGAATTGCTCAAACATGTAAATGGAGAAAAAAAAATGCCTTGAACCTTCTGGGTTGCACGCAACTGTAATGTCTGATTGTTTTCAGCTTAGAACAACAAGCAAATGATATTCACCATTTTTTTGTCAAATATATGATGGAAAATTGAACAGGGAAATGACTACACTGTGATGGCAATAACTTTTTTACACAGAAACAGCACATAGCAAATCTAAAGTGTAGGTGAAATATCAAAAGAAATAGTTTTGATTTGTCTTCCATTCAAAGACAAGTATTTTTCAGTGTCCGTTCACTGTAATCTTGGACTTCCACTATGCAGAGTTTGGACACTTTGAGGAGTTTTTTCACATTTGTTGGCTGAGGGAGAAAGTTTCTCCGTGCTCATCCAAAACCTGCATTTAAGGGGCGGACCTGCCATCGGGGTTTAATCACAATAAAATGTTGGCGCCAATTGTGATGCAACTCTTACAAGTGTGATGTGGAAACCTGAAGCCATCACTACACCAAGATCGAAGGTGGACTTTTTAGGAAAGCAGGGAACATTTAGTGCTGAGCCAATAAACTTTAGAAATTATTTCCTGAAATATTTGCATATTAAGGGTTTCCAAACTTTTCAATGAGGATGGAGAAGATTGAAATTTTTGTGGAAAAAACATATTAAAAGCATATTATTCAATGCAGTGTATTTCAGGGTTTTCACTACAATTGTAACACTTAAGCACAGCACCTAAGCAAGATGAAAAGGGAAAAACTGTTCATAGTTCTCTACTATGTTTTGCTGTAATTTACAGTTGCACTAATTGCAGTTCAGACGTCTTTACGACTGTTTAACCACTGTTTTATTGTGAATATCGTTTGTTATGGAACGCAAAAATGAGAAAGATTACGTCAGGACAACACACTTAACTCTGAGTGTAATGTCAAAAATCTACAACCAGCATGTTTGTGTAAATAATAATAATAATGTAATGATAATAGGAAAACATTATATGAAACAAAATAAAACCCCTTCCAACCCCATGATCCCAATGGCACCCAAGCCCTCCAGAAACCTAGGAAAACACTATTTATGTTATGTCTCATATGTCTGAAGGTGTTTTTTTTTTAATTCTGAAACAATGTATGAAGTAAATGCTTTATACTAAATTTAACTTAAGGATTATCTGAAAACTTTGTACACTGTATGAAAATATAGTTAGCATGCAGGAAATGTCAGTATTGTATGAAATAAGTCTTTGTTTGCCAATATTTAATATTTCCCTTTGACATTTTAGGATATTTTTTAATGTAGGTAGTTAATACCATGTGTAAACAGACTTACAAAGATTCACCTCTGTGGCAAAGTTTATAACAGTGTGTCGCTATATGAAAATATTTGAGCCAACTTTCGGTAAATTGAATAATCCTCGTCAGACATAAACAGCAGGTGAATTCCGAACCAGCAGGGGGCGTCGTTTCTTCCTGTTCAGTTTGCTGCTTCGCCGGGCGGGATTTCCGCAATAATATCAAGTATGGCGAAAACATACGACTATTTGTTTAAATTACTGCTAATCGGCGACTCCGGTGTCGGGAAGACCTGTGTTTTGTTCAGGTTTTCAGAGGACGCCTTCAACTCAACGTTTATTTCAACGATAGGTACGGCTTTGTTGAAGTAAACTGTGTGTGCTCGCTTCTGTCGGTTTACAAAACGCCAGCGGTCTCTGTGTGCGGGGCCGTCTACTTACTGGGATGCTGGCTATCCTTCAATAAAGGCGGGGAGAATTGTGTCTTTGTCAAAAATGTAGCGTTTATTCTTAATGATATCAATGGTATACTTAGAAAATCTTTGTGTTGCCGCTGCATGAGGGCGTCGTTAATCTATGAGAAGGACGTTGTGTATTTACACGTCTTAAGCTACTCTTTATGTTGTGTTTGTCACTTGTGCCGGTGGCTCTTCTGCTATGCTTCTGCTAGCTAGCTGTTAGCATTAGGCCCCGTCTACATCCTAGCGAAGAACCGGAAAGCCTCATGACTAGCACGCCACAGCTGAGTAACATAAACTATATAGGAGCACTGTAATTATTCTTTGCGCATATTACTGCCGTGTGCCGCGACACGTTGCTTCGTCAACGTTTACACAGCTGAAGTAAGGCCTGTTTTGTGTCCTTCCTCTGTTAGCAAAGCGTTTGACAGCGTCCCCGGGCTAACGAGCTAATGATATGATTGACATCCATGATCCCTTTTATCCTTGCAGGCATTGATTTCAAGATAAGGACAATAGAGCTTGACGGGAAGAAGATCAAGTTACAGATATGGTAAGTGTATTTAAATGCCTCTAATGCGGGACATGGGACGTAATGGCTGTACTTTGTTAATATTTACCCAATAAAACAACGGAGTATCCATATTTTTTATTCAGTATGACTTATTTAATTGTTGTAAATTTAAACGTGTGTGTTTTTAAAGTCCTTAAAACTCACCACGCGTCGACGCCTTAATGTGCTTTTACCATTTTAACTCCTAATAATAACCTAAAATTAACTCCTCTTAATAATACAAGACGAATGGGAAAAACTCAGTGTGGATAAACCATGTCTGTTTAGACTGAGCCATTATGTGTGGAGGAAAAGTTGACAGAAACCTGCCCAAATGATGTGTCCAAACACTGATATTAGATTTTCTGTGTTCGTATTAACTGTAACTGTGATATCCGTGCACACCTTTAAGTGTTAACAAGTGTCTGTTTTTCAGGGATACAGCTGGACAGGAGCGCTTCCGAACAATCACAACTGCCTACTACAGAGGGGCAATGGTATGTGTCTTCAGAGGATACTAACCAAACGTAACATACGTCTACTTTCTTAAATAGCCACAACACTTGACTGAACTGACATTTTCCGTTGTTTATAGGGCATTATGCTTGTCTACGACATCACCAACGAGAAGTCTTTTGATAATATCAAGAACTGGATAAGGAACATTGAGGAGGTAAATGCTGCCACAAATAAAATCTCCGTTACGTGCCAATACAAATACTTAAGTGTAGATGTGCGTCCCGTTTAATATCAAAATGTCTTTTTCGTTTGACCCAGCATGCATCAGCTGATGTCGAGAAGATGGTTCTTGGCAACAAGTGTGACATCAATGACAAGCGGCAGGTGTCCAAAGACAGAGGGGAGAAGGTGAGGAAGTCAGTTGCATTACAGGTTTTTACAATTGTTTTGACACTTGTCTCCACGCCATGTCCACCGTATCAGCAGACCATGTGAACTAAACTGGGTATTGTTTTGCATTGCTTTGGAAGAAGAAGAAAGGGAAAAGAAATCAGTCACTACTTCTTCAAAATTCATGACTACCTCTCTCAGTATATATTCACCACGGTAGATGGAAATATGCTGCGTTTTTTGAGACAAATCAAACTATACACTTGAACGTTTACTCTTTTTTTTTTTTCTTTTTTTTTTTGTCTGCTGCAACCTCATTACCGTTTATACAAAAGTGGTCATGTTTTACTTATAGACATGCACATTGAAATTTAGGCAAAATATAGATTTTGTTCGGGTGATTTTTCCACTATTACTGTTGACTGTCGGTGAGAGAAAGAGACCAAAGAAACAATTACTGCATTACAACACTCCATAGTGCTCTGCAGTATTGTGACAAGCAAAACAACAGATTCAAATATTTGCAGATGATTGTAGGTGTGGATACGGTAAGATATTTCCAAGATTGCAAATGCACTGTCGCAGTATCCTGTGCTGAGAACTAGCCCAACAACCCAGTTAACTTTTACCCCTATAGCAGAACAATAGTGGGGCTGCCAGACTGAAAAGTGTCTGCACACTTGTTGTTGTATTGTAGCAATCCACAGAGCATTTAACTGTCATGAAGCATATAGAAGAAGTTCACATTTACGGTATTTGTTTGACATTACAACATGTAGTTTACGGAGTCTTTTTTTCTTTTATTTTGCAATGCAACACATAGAAGATAAAGAAACACATACTACATGTATTTTGTGCTTCAAGTTGTTTGTGTTTTGTTTTTCATTGTACATTGAGCGAAACAGTATTCTTACGGCATGTGCTACAGTTCAGACAACATGAGTCACTTTTGGCTGAAAGTAGTGTTATGTAAGTGTTGTTGGTTTGAAGTGCATTTTGCACCAAAGGGTCACTGCTGTGTTCATGTGTGTGTAAAGCACACTGTGTGAAGAGTTTTGAAAATGCAGACGCGGTATTGAGAGAAGTACTGTAATTCCTGGTTGGGAGAGTTACTTGAAATTCCTAATTCCTCAATAGATAATGACTTTTCTCCTTTTTTTTAATCTTATGTTTTATCTTTAGTGCACAAAAAATGGTCCAGCTTGATAAAATATTATTCCCTCCGTTTTTATTTCAGCTTGCATTAGAATATGGAATCAAGTTCATGGAGACAAGTGCAAAGGCCAACATCAATGTGGAGAACGTGAGTTAACATTACTGAGTAAAATGACTCCTTAATATATAATACATTGATATATGCAGCACGTGTAAAGGCTTTTATTTTTTTCATGTAAACAGGCTTTTTTGACACTTGCTAGAGACATCAAATCAAAAATGGACACAAAGTTGGTAAGAAACTCTTTTATTTCAGAACTTTACATAAACAAGGGGTTCCAGATGTTAATCTAAGGTAAAGTTATGATTGTGAAAAGACTATATGAGGACTTAAAGGGAGTAGTGTGTGTACGGTTCTAAATGATCAAGCAGTGACATGTTTGTCATTTTGCCTCAGGAGGGCAACACACCACAGGGCAGTAGTCACGGAGTCAAGATCTCCGAGCCTCAGAAAAAGACCAGCTTCTTCCGCTGCAGCCTCCTCTGAGGCCCCGAGGCGTTCCTTACTGGCTGCCAGCTGGCTGGACATAAACGGACTGTGCTCACTCTTTAGCACTTGTTCCCCTCCCTTCCCCCCCTCCCCCCCTCCCCGCCCCTCCATGGCCTGTCCTCCCAGTCCAGACA
>JAPQRN010000010.1:569450-586448 GCA_037367275.1 Coranthus polyacanthus
TCCCAGTCCAGACACAAACCATAATACTTTTAGTAAGCCGAGGACTCTTCCTGCTTTCTTCCTCTTCTGAAAACTTCCAGTGGTGCATCTTCTTCCAACTTAAAGAGATTCCTTGTCTTCGTGGGTCAGACCGCTTGACAGACGGATGTCGCAAACAGGAGCATCGTGCAGATGTTCCGTATCGTACAGAAGACAGGCTCTTACTCCTGCTGTTAGTCTCTTTGTACCTCGTGCTCATATTTCACACAGACAGTAGCACCACCCATTCAGAGGGAGACATCATTCAACTCAAGTCAAGGTTGTGGGATTGGAATATAAATGTGATATTTAGATCTATTTTTATTAGTGCTCCTTCCCTTTTTATGTGATAAATGTCAACCAGAGACTGACAGGCATAAAATGCAGTGATACAGAGTTGCTTTTTTTTATTACACCAGACAGACAGCTGATATTCCTATGCTGAGCACAGACACGGGTCAGAGGGCAGTTTGACTTGTGCACCTTGGTTAGTTATGTAGTCCTCGATAGTCGTTTTGACTAAAAAGTGGCGAGATAAAACCTAGAAGTACTTCTGCTCTACATTAAATTGTGCTGTTAAATGTTCAGGATGACGTTGGTGAGGTGACGGGTCTGTTGAAGCGTTAATCTGGACCCTGTATCACAAAGTAAGTTCAACGGATCCAGGGTCTCTTTCCATTTCCCATCTTGACAAAACAAGTGCAGTCATTCTAAGCGGTGTCACAACGGTGGTCATCTAGTCGTTTTGTTAACCCGGGTTTTCTGACTCTAGTTATGAGGGTGTTCATATAAAAGGGGTGGAGTTGGCACCAGATGACCAATCACAAACATGGATCGGTTCAGCATATGTTACCATGACGATTTACCCCAGTAAAAAGAAATTCACCTTCATAACACAGACACGAACGTGAGGTTATCTGGTTAACCCCTTCATCCTGCTTTGTGATACTGGGCCCATGCGTGACCTGTGACATAAGTACTGTTCATACAAAACATTTAAATATAATGTGTGTAAATAAAAATGTGCTCGGACTGCATTTTTATATAATATGAAAACATCCTGACGTGCCCAGTTTAAGATCAGGACTGCAATCTGGCACTTTCATTCTTTCCAGTAATCAATAATCAATAATCTGGTTTGTAAAATATCAAAAGTTAAAAAAAAGCCCCAGGTGACATTTGTAGATGTTTCATTTTGTCAGCGTGTGTTAACACAGACACAAACGTGTCACTCAAAAATGTCAGGCATTCTTTTATTTTGTCAGCGAACAGATTTAGGTTTTGTCACTATACTCTACACAAGGTTTCATTTGATTTGCCTTGTGGCAGCTCTGATTCACTGCGTGGCCAAATGACGTCTCTGGTTTTCTGATCAGCGTTTAAAATCACTGAAGTTTCGCACTGTAAGCCTCTTTCCCCCGGGCTATACACGCAGCTATGCTTGCACTTTACTGGTAACTCATGTTTTGTGTAGTCTGTGCCAAGTGATAGTTTTCAATACAACAATACAGTTACTTAGTCAAAAAAAACAACTTTTCATCACTCGTTGTTGGGAATATAATGGGCAGTTTTACTGCACCTGTTTAAAAATGACTTGATAATCTTTGCTGTTTCTGTGCTATTTACCCACTGTCCTGGTATTAGTTCACTAAAAAATACTGCCCGTATTTACATCAACAGCCATATACAGTATATATTTATATTTACAGAATTGCAATCCCCTCCTTCTATGCTACTGCCCTGCCAAAGCATAGTGTAAAAGTGATATTTCTTGGCTAACATAAAGGTAGACTGCGTATGGTTCCATTAGTATTACTGTACATTATCTTGTTTGTGTGTGTCATTGGTTGACAGCTAGGTGGCACTAGAGGAACTATGTATAATATGCGACCACCCAGACAAAAACTGAAATCAGTATTTTAGTACAAACCACAGTAATAATTAGACTTGTGCGATTCAAACGTGTACCCTCTACTTGTATTTAACATAATGTTGAGTCTCAATCTGTTCCCATTGTTTGTCGTATTTCCCACATTCGTCCTAAGTCTGAAAATCCAGCTCCTTTATGCACAATATCGAGGTGGGGGGAGGAAATCTGATTTTGCTTGCCTGCAACTTTTGAATAATATCGAATTATTTGGGACCTCATGACTACCACGACCATTTGTCTTAACGGCTAATTCTCAGTTCTGTCTTCGGTAAGCTATGCATTGTGAATCTTGGACCTGTGCATATTTGTTTAATGTAATTTTCAGACACATAGTGCTTGTAGACCTGTACAGTTTAATGTACAGGTCTTGGTTTTAGTTTTTTTTAGTTTTTTTTTTTTTTTTTCGTTTAATTCGCTGAGCCAAAAACAGGACATGCTCTGTTTGTAAGAAACTGCATTGCTACATCAGTGCAAGTGAAATAGGACGAGTTAGGAGACAGCGTTGTCTGAGTTGACTGATACTGTAGCTTTAAGTCATGCAGAAGAGTAGAGGCAGATACATATACGTATCATTTACAGTCAAAATGATACTCCCTCTTTGATTTCATTTTTTTAAAACCATATCCTTTTTCTTAAGACTCCCATCATATGTCAAATACTTAACATCCCTTTTTACAGCCATAAATGTCATTCCATGTGCACAGGGAGACTAATAATAAAATGCATTTTGAAAAACAAAATTAAAAAAAAAAAAAAAAAACAGTGTAAATATCACATTGAAAATAAGAGATCTACTTAAATTGTACTGTACTTTGTAAACCCATATGAAAATGTATCTACAATTTGTAGATATATGTACTTTTGATTTAATAAAATAAGATTATTTAAAAAAAAAAAAAAAAAACGTCTTTTATTTCAGTTTTCTGTTTGTCAGTCCACATGATAAAGGAGACGTCACTGTCAGTTGAAGTTTCACAATGGAGCCTGACAGCTTTCATGACAAACGCCTGTCTATGACCCACTGGAATATTCAGTTTCTTTTATCGTCTGTTGTAACTGAACCCGGTTTGATACAAACACAAATCAGCTGTTGATGGTCATAACTAATGAGCCTTGTCTTGATGGATTGGCTGATGCTGACAGTCCACACCATAACTCCGTTAATTCAGTACCACTTTACAGTCAAACTAGCCTGACAGAGGATTTCTGAAGGCTTTATAATTAGGTTGTAAACACTTAATAGGTCTAAACAATTGTGAATAAGTTATGGCACAGTTTTCATTATGCAGACTTGTTTGATTTTCGCGATTTGGCAAAATCATTTTACTGCTGCACTTTTATCGGTTATGTTGAATCTCTTGCTAGTTGCTCAGCTTACTTTATCTTTACTTTGTCGGTCAGCACGTTAAACCGTTTACTAATGAGTTGCTGCCATTTCTAACTGGCAAAAGGGGTTCTTATTGTAAAGTGTGACCGTATTTCCAAAGCTTTAGTGTATCCGTTAATTCGCTTTGCCACGATTTGCCCAATTAAACTTTTTGAATATTAAGATATGCTGAAGGTGGTTCAATTCTACTAACCTATTCATTATTAATAAATACATATACTAATGAATATTAGAAGTTGACAGGTATAAATGTTGGCTGATGGAGAAGACATGAACCTCGGTGACATTGCCAAATAGTGAGCCCACAGTTAAGCCTGTGAAGATAAATGTGGGCTCACTATTTGGCAAGGGAAAACATTTGCCCTTTTTTCCCCAAATATGTCTTTCTAATAAATATGTTTTTCTACTAAACCATTTGTAAGTCCTTTATGACGGTGGTCTCTTTGTAAAGTGGTACAAATGTTTTGTATTGCTAGCTAAAAGTGAAATATACATGTTAAAGGTAAAGTTAATAGATTGATCAAAGTGGTACAGCTATTTCTGAGAATAATCTACTGGGAAGGCACGTCAATGCTTGATCTAAAAGTGTTTTTAATACAAGTAAAAATCCATGCTGGCAATAATAACACTTTTGGGTCAGTCCATACCAGTCCATCACATGAAAATAGCCAGGGTTGAAATTTGTACTGATTTGTACTAATTAGCAACATATATTCTGTATGTTTGTATATGTGTAAATAGTTGTTGCCGAAATCAAATGAAAAAACATAAATCATTTGTTACCCGAGTGAAACACCTTTCAACAGTTTAATACCTCCACTTTCAACTTTTTCACAGTGAAATTCTGATGCTGTGCTGTATTAATATATTCTCTCAAAGTCATGAACTGGGAGGTCTGGGCCAGCTGATATGAAATGACCCACCACGAGACAAGATAAAAAAAAAAAAAGAATGGACTGATGAAGCCAGTTCTAGACATCCCCATTAAAAGAAGCTTTGAGCTGTCGCTTTTCAGACACTCTGCAGTATCAGCCCATCCTCTGGTACTTGAATTAAAAATGCACGTGTTTGCTTCATTTCCTTATATCCTTATATGGAAGGTGCTGTGAACAGACATAAGAAAATATTGGTTTGTTTTCCCCATAAATCGGGTAAACGCACATCCTGTAACCATATCAGCATATAACAAATATGTATTTTGAAATGCACGCAGGCGGAGTTGTCCTTCAACGTTTCACATTGTAAATAAATGATTGCCATTGGACTACCTGAGGAATTCCGGTGCTCGTACAATCATGTGCTGGAAGTCCTCCAGTGACAGACGTCCATCGTTGTCCAGGTCGGCCTCGTCTATCACCTTCTCGCACACCATCCTCACCTCGTCCTCCGTTAGCTCGTTACGTGTCAGTTTGTTCAGTGTCTTCTCCAAGTCGGACTTGCAGATGAAGTCGTCGTTGTTAAAATCTGTCGTAGAAGAGGGACGTACCCATTATATATGTACAGATGTCATATTTGAATGCGTCTTTTTGAGCAAGTCCTTTTAATGTATGCGAACCCATGCATCCTTATCCTCCTAGTCTTCAACTGTACCTTTCCAGCGTGTCATCTGTCCTGTGTTTTCTCTTGTATTAGACTCGGTCGTGAATGAAAAGCTTCCTTGACCCATGACCAAGATGATGTGTATGTACACCTGTCAGCAGTTGTTAATTAGGGGCAGACTGGTGCAAAACACAAACTGGCTTGGACATTGTGTTGGCCTCTATAACCTCCGCTATAACGGGCTGATTAATCATTTATAACATTCCATGCATAGTCTGTCATGCTTAAAACTCCACAGCCTTTCACCATGTTACCTTTTCATTAATAGAATACAAGAGAGCCGTGTTTCATACAGGAAAATGAATTCTTAATGATTTGAAAGTGGATTTTTTTGGCGTTTTTTTTTTTTTTTGCAAAAACGTCACACTCTTTGCGTTTTATACCCTACATCAGTGATTCCCAACCACGGGGTAGCCTTGACCTGGGGGTACTTGTTACCATATGTATTTGTAATTAAGAAAAAACAACCAAATAGGATTACAAACTGACGTCATGCTTATCTTTAGTAAAAAAACACATAAGCTGACCATGGACGTGAGTCAGTTGGAATGGTTTAACACATTTTGCAGTTTACAGTACATACAAACCGGCGAGTAATCTAATCTAGAAGTGTTTTATATAGCAACCTAACAGTAAAGGTTAAAACCACACGGTCTATGGGTCAAAGTAACACATTGTCAAAAGTGTTCAAAGTGTAAGATTATGAAATAATTAGCTAAATGTAATGTAGCGCCAAGTATTTCACATTTAATAGTCAGTTAGATAAATGTCATGTATTTCATGTCGCTTGCTTGAAAGTAAGATAAATGCCAAAAAAGGTTGAACTAATACATTGTTCGAAGTGTTAGCTAAGAGAAATAATACAATACATAACATAACTAGTTAAATGTTTCATATCACTTGCTAAATATGACAGAAAATGACAGATTGTCCAAAGCGAATGGTTAAATGTAGAATAAACAGCTGAGATAGTAATAGTGGTAATGATTCATTTGTGTTAAGAAATATTTAACAATAGACTCTGTTACATCATTATTAGTGTTAAAAAGTAGATTCTTGTGCGTATGAACAGAACAGTGGGTCAGTACTTGATCTTCATCAGACTGTGCTGTTTTTTTGGGGGTTTTTTATTGACCCCAGTCAGTGGGACAACAGTGTGTTTCCCCTAGAGGCGTCCCAGTGACTGAAAGGATGTTTTACCATAAATTTTGAACGCGTAATAGGCCTTAAGGTCGCGCGGAGCCATCTCACTCAGCACTGAAAACATGTCCAAGAAGTCATCCAGGGTCATGTTTCCCTCGCCGTCCTCAGAGAAAACCTCAGCGATCCTCTGACGGAACGGGTTGTCCTGAACAAAAACAAACAAACAAACAAACAAAAAAGCAGCTCGATCAGAGCGTGATAAAAGTTGATCCCTGTGATCAGTTATGTGCGCAGAGTCGAACCTTTACAGCCTCACTCTCCCTTTCCGCGGGTCACGCCGCGGGACCGCCGTGTCACCTGTTTACCTTGCCGTCGTCGAGGCATATAATTGACCTATTTCCAAGAAGTGTGCGCCCTGAGGGACCCACCAAGCGTCCTTTAATTTTAAAGGAGTCGGGTAACATATAACCTTTCAAAGAATTCTGTCGATTAGTTCTCCATTAATTATGGATGAGGGAGACACAGGGAGAGCGGGTCTGCAGGTTTGTGCGCGGAGGACCGGCGGGTCTACCTTCAGCTCTGGCATGCTTCCAATCAGCTCATATGGTAACTTCACATCTGGGTGGTTGGTGTAGTCGAGAGGAACGAGCTGCGGTGCCAAATCCCGATAGCGGTAGAAAAGTCTACATGAGGACAGTTTGAGAAATGTGCTTTTAGCGTTGAATTACACATCTCGCGTGTTCTTTTGAGGGTGGTTGATAAAAGTTACCAAAAAAAACAAAAAAAACAACCAAACTTCTA
Organism: Coranthus polyacanthus; assembly: GCA_037367275.1. Taxonomy (NCBI): domain Eukaryota; kingdom Metazoa; phylum Chordata; class Actinopteri; order Kurtiformes; family Apogonidae; genus Coranthus; species Coranthus polyacanthus. The sequence continues at coordinate 576,329 of JAPQRN010000010.1, forward strand.
TTCAGCTGCGGCCCCCGCAGAAGGACAGGTGTCCTGATACTGTAGTTTAGAGTTACAGTATTGTACTGCGCAGAAAATTCAGCTGTCAGGCGCTTTTCACCGGACGCAGAAATAACAAGCTTTGTGCCGTTTTGACAGCAGAATGGAGGTCATGCTCACCTGAGGATTTCTTTTCTTGTAAAATAAGTGCAGTCCTGCAAAGGCGACATCAGATGGTCATTATAGTGACGTGCAGTTATGAAAAACACGAAAACACATGTTATTATACAAAGTACTGTTAAACTGGGAGGCACTTTATGTGGATGAGTTTACCGAGTATTTGTGACATTTCAAGGGTTTATTAGCTGTTTGACTTTGTGTGCAGACGAATCGTCACACACACTGTAGATAATCTGTTCAACATCACTGACTTTTTCCACCCTACACGATCCATGTTTTTTAAAGATTGTTTTCCGCTGTCATGTTACAGGTATTCTGTAAAAAACCATACAAATAAAACGCTGCCTCATCAAACATTAGTCTGCAGTTATTTGCATTGTGTCACAAACTGCAAATGTCCAAACGCAGACTTTTCTGAGCAAAGTGTGCGGGGGCTGTAAAACAAAACAAAAAATAATACATTGAAATAATAATAAAATAATAATAATAAAAGATCCTGAAAGAGCTGCTTCTTCTTCTTTTTTTTTTTTTTGATAATAACTGCACCGCGCACAGAGGTCTGCGTGCTCGTCCTTGTTTACAGACGTCAGGGTCGATAAGAGAGGCAGCATTTCAGAATGAGTGAGGACAGTAGATTCATTCACACAACGAGCAGGCTCGACACAGACCTGATACGCGTCCAGCTGCTGCGCCGTAAAGATGCTCTGTTTATTCCCCATGTCTGCGCGCAAACACCAACTCTCACGTCCATCGCTGCTCCACCGTGAAGTAAGTGGGGTTTTTTTTTTTTTTTTTTTAGGGTGCGTGGTTATGTCAAGATATGAAATACTGGGACAAAAGAAAGCCAGAGCCAAAGAGGAGATCGGGTGTCGGTCTGCCACGGGGCCCCTTTGGTTCCCATTATAATGGCAGCATTTCATCGTTTTCTCCATTGTGAATAGCAGCCCCTCTGACAATGAGCAAGGGCTGTCGTCCAGCGTCATGCCAAGTGGTATCAACCCCCTTTAGTGCCACTCTAATATGGCCAACGCCTCGGTCACCACTCAGGTTACACTCTTTAGAGGCAGGCTTTTGTCATGGCCGAAATAGAGTTTTTGACAGGAGACTACTTTTGTTTTGACAACTATTGTTGGATATTTAGCCCATTTTTGGTCAGAAATGACATTCATTTGAACTGTATTCACTTTGCGCAAAAAAAAAAAAAAAAAAATGTCTTCCCTGGAAAATTCTGGAAAAAAAAGGGCTTTTACACTACGCTCAGTTTACTGTCAGGTCCTTTTTCAGTAAAAGTGACTTCCTTTCAATCTGTCCTGCTTGCATGCAGCAATTCAGTTCAATTTCAAGGATGAAACACGTCCTGAAAATGTGTCCATGCTTATGCTCTGCACAGCAACGACGAAGAGTTTTGTTATATGTTGCAGAAGTTACTCTCCTGAGAACCCTGCATCTGCATGCGAGGACGTTACATTTTGAGTTTTAATCTTCTTAATTTAAACCTGTTGTCCTCATTAGTCGACACTTATCTGTGCCTTCTAGTGGCATAAAAAGCACAATGCACGAATCAGTGTCAAACTCACTCTACAGCCAAATCTGAGACCAGAGTCTGCACCAAACAAAACCTTTTCAAATGTTATGGTTGAAACGTGTTCATGTATGTAGTTTGATAAGGCTGACAGAACTTTTTGCAGTAGTCACAAACTGGGACACTTAGGACGAACTCCTTTGAGGACGATGGGACTTAATAACTGTGAAGGTGTGGAATCGACCTGACTGTGTTTGCAGAGAAAAAGGCTACGTTGCGGGCATCAAAATGTCAATCTCTTTATATTTGCAGTTTTTATTGCGTTTCAGAAAATGTCCCAACTTTTCTCTACATGAGGGTTTGTACTTTTAGGTACATGTCCATTTTCTTCAGCTTCATATTTCTACGACACTACATCTCAGAGGCATATATTGTCTTTTTGTCCACTGTACTTGTTTGACAGCTTCAGTTACTTTTCAGATTACAATTTTGCGTCCCCTTCCTGTCCAGTGAAAACCACATATCTCCAAACGTGTTGATTCTGAATGTTTGTTTACCTCCTTTTTAAACTAAATAAAATCTTCTAAAAACATCCTTTTATCTGTTAATTGCACATCACAACGCGATGTTCTCTGATCTCATGACTCTTGAGTCTATAGAGATACGTGGTTCTCACGGGACAGTGATGCTCCAAACATATGGTTTTACAGGATGCATTGCTGTAGATTAACCTACAAACAGTACATAAAGTCGTTCAAATGAGCTCAACCTTAAACATGTACAGCAGTGAAAAACACTGACAGGGCTGGTGAGATACTTTTATTTAAGTAAGGGTTTGAGTTTCAAACTTTTACTTGTATTTTCACAGTGTGGCATCAGTAATGTTACTTAAAGAAAGGCTCCGAATACTTCTTCCACCACTGATCTTAAATTTATTAAAAAAAATACAAAAACAACAACATTTTGTTACAAAAATCTCTAAAGCTACTTTGAAATATACTTTATATAGAGTAGAAATAATTTTCACACCATATAATTTTTACAACATTTATTCTGACTATAATAATAAACAGAAAACATAAAATATACAAATTTACATCTCTCACAGAATATCACTTCAATCACTGCCATATATTATAATTTATGGATATTTACATATATTACAATGTCACACGTGGGACTGGGCACATAACTCATTAAACGACGTAGAGTGTCAACTGCGCCAAACCCTGATATACACTGTACTTTCTGCTCTGCCTCAAACCAGTGACTTCTTAGCTGTTGTTAGTGGCAGCCGCAGCTTCCGGCCACCATGTCATTGTACTGTTTAAGCACCACATTCTCGTCGTCATCAAAATAGAGCAGGTTGATGGAGAAGAGCTTTTCGGGCACGCAGCACGGCGTCTCGATGCCTTTGATCAGCTTCAGGGCGTTGATGATGGACTGGACGGTGGCGTGGTTGGTCGGCCTCATGTTTTGACCCAGGGGGAAGGGGCAGGAGCCTTTGCAGTGGTAAGCATTGTAACCGCGCGGGGACACGATCCAGCCCGACCAGCCGATCTCCTCGAAGTCCACGTAGAGGGGCAGACGCTGGCAGGACGTAGACATGCCTTCCTCTTCGTGGTAGTCCACTGAGCGGGCGCTGCGGGACGACGGACCGGACAGCGGAGCCTGGGGCAGTTTGGAAGTGGTATCTTTTGGATCTGACGGAGGAAGAATAGGATGTTTTTTTTTTTTTTGTTAGGAAACCCATTTGGTGAAAAAGTCATATTGCGATTATGGTGGACAGTATTGCGATGTGAGTCTATTTGCTTGGTTATCAAGGAAAATACAAAGATCACTGATCATTTTCAAATGTTTTTTTCTTCAATTCAAAAAGATACAAACTTCAATTATTATAAAAAATACTAAAACTTCAAAACAATAAAGAGAATACTCTCCAAAATATTACCATATGCAGGCTGGACCTTTAAATTACAGCCCTTTGTCTTTATATAATTACACAGACGGACGTTTTGATTTGATTAGTTATGCAGCTCTACTGTACTTATTACATGTGTGTAAAATACCAGGTTGTTCCATCTTGCATCTTGTTTTAATAGTTTTTCCCCACACTACCCTTATTCTGAAACAGGATTTGGTTAACTCAGAAGTAAGCTTCCTGATACACAAATATTAATTATGTGAATCTTTCTGCTTTAATAGTTGCGCTGCTAACATAGACCCCAAACACTCAACGTCCTATAGCCCAAATGGCCAACCAAATAAACAGAACATTAATTTAAAGAGAAAGGTGTTTGTGTTGGAGTCTGTTTTGTGCTGGGTGCTGGTGGTTTTTTGATGTTAGCTAACAGTAGCTAGTGTCGTACACTGAGAGACAGCGAGGAAGTCAAGAGTGAGCGTAAGGATTTTAATGGAAAAAAAACCAAACACCCGAGTCCGCTACACTGAAGTAAATGTACAGGTTGTTACTGTGGAAGCTCAGAAATTAAGGTAGCTAACTCCTAGCACGAAACAGACTCCAACGCAGACTTCAAATGTTCTGCTAGCTGGAAATTACATAACATACTAATATTAATCACTGTAAAGAATGAAGGCATGGGGAGCCCATGTTCTCCTCCTGAGGCCTCATATTTAAGATCTATCCTCCTGCTTATCAAAATGTCCAGTGTGTATTTTATCACTGGGTGTGACCTGATTAACCATCAGAGTGACTATACTGTTAAAGCAAATCTCACCTGTGCTTTTGACAGTTTTTGTAGAGCGGCGGCCATCATCGGTGAAAAGCACCAACATGGGCTGCTTGCTCTGATGGTGGTTGCGTCCCGAAGCGAAGCGGATCAGCTTCATATCCATCGGGTTTCCTCCGAGGGTCCGGACCACCACGTGGAGGCCCAGGTTACTGCCTTCATCCAGCATCCAGGAACGAACCTTTGGGAAGAGGTTCATATTAGCCAATTTAAAAAATAGGATTCATTACAAGTAAAGTACAGTATTTTAGTTTCGTTTAGTTCATTTAGATCCCCATTAGCTTTTGCAAAGCAGCAGCTATTCTTCCTGGGGTCACGCAGTTTGCATGGTGATAATACAAAAATACGCATTACTACTCAACACAATACACAAATAGAAACTAGAATGCACATCAGTACAATTTGAACAACACAAACAGCACAGACAACAGACAGGCTCAGATTGAATCCATCCTGATCAAACACATAAATAACCTCTCTAACAAACAGAACAGAACACAAGACTTTATGCAGGCGTTGAAGGGAAACGTGTCTACTTACTGCTTGTGTAATGGTGAACACCTCCCAGCTGGTGGAGTGGACTGGGATGAGGCGAGAAGACAGCAGCTTCTTGTCCTGTGTACTGTTGGGTTTGCTGCTGTCGAGAAGCTGATAAACACTAACCTGAATGAAACAGAAGAAATAGATATTAGAAACCAATCCAGAATCCAAGTGTGCTTAAAATATGAACGGCCAATGTGTTCATTGTGCAGTAAAATGGTCCCTGTCAGTGTTTTACCATTATATATGATGTATTTAGACTTATTTAACTGCTGTATTCATGTGTATGTTGTATTTTACTGCTGTGCACGTTTAAGGTTGAACTCATTTGAACTACTTTATATGCTGTTGTATAGTTTAATCTACAGCAATGCATCATATTCCAAAAGATCGTCATATGTTTGTACCGTCGCTGCCCTATGAGAACCACGTGTCTCTAAAAAGTCAACTTTTCATGAGCTCAGAAAAACAGGCGCGTTTTCAGTTTTATGACGATGCATTTTCCCTTTCCCAATCCAAAAGAGCTTAACTGTTCAAACACTGGAGAAAACGACACAGTTGGAGATATGTGGTTTTCACTTGACAGGAAGGGGGTAAAAAAAAACAAGTCATCTTAAAAGGTAAGTAAAGCTGTCAGACAAATGTAGTGGAGTAAAAAGTACAGTATTTGCCTCTGAGATGCAGTGGAGTGAAGGAAAAGGCAGCATAACGTGGAAATATTCAACTAAATCAAATTTGTGTAAAAGTATTCCACCACTGCTTTGATGTCATGGTTCATACCTGGCAGAAATGGTGTCGGTTGAATGCCAGAGTCGCCTGAGGCCGCAGCTTGAAAAGGTGAAGCTCTGCAGTGAGAATCTTCTCAGTTCTGGAAACCGTCGACAAGTTGAACCTGAACTCCACCTGTTCACTGTGCACTGCAAATGGAAATGACACTATTAGAGACCAGAATACACCCAGGCTGCGTTACATGTTTTACAGTTATCAGCTGTAAGCATTTGCGTGCAGAAAACAAATTAATCTGATCTTACGTTTGTCAAAGAAACTACGGACAGTATTTCCTTCCAAAAGATAAGGATCCTTGGTCACACCGTCCACATCAGCCACTGTGTTGTACAGGTCGAGCATGTACTGAGGTGGCTGCTTGTGTCCATGGATAGCAGGGGGGTCGTCCATTCCAAAAACTTCCAATAGTCTCTTGATAGCGGCCGAGCGGACTTCCTCAGACTCGTTCTCGGCGGTGAAGTGATTCTCCAGGTAGTTGAGTGAAGGCCGTGCGTCGGCGGCGCACAGCAAGGTGGCAAAGCCGATCACAAACACTAGCATCTCTGAGCCGTGAATAGTTTTTCTCTGGTGCATCGTTGTTCTCAGTCAGACGGCAACTCGAAGTCGGAGTGACTGCTGGCTGCAGGAAGCTGCACTTTTTATATCAAATGCCCCTGGTGTCTCCTCAGTGCCCCCAAAGCCTCGGTAAACAGCAGTAAAGATGCTATCTGGTCGCAAATGTAAATCACCAATCAGCGAATGTAAAGGGAGACTAATGGCGGTGTTAACAAGGTGTGAACCCGATTGTAGATTTTATTCAAACCTATTGTCCCCATGTCTGGCAATAAACGTTCAAATCAACTAAAGTCAACCACTGTAAGAGCTCGGTACTTCTACACGGGTGTGTTTACTGCTGCGGGATGCATTTCGTTGAGAGATATGCCACATTTATTGTACGAAAAGGCAAGAAATGTGGATACAATACACTGCTGAGGAAGCGCACTCGCCGTGGGAGGTTAACTGCGCCTAAATGAATCCATTAAATTACAATAATGGGAACAGTGGGAACCAATTACTCCGATAAAAAAGACGGGTGTCGCTGGCTACAGATTTGCATAACTGTTTCTGCACCTACAGCTGGATAATCATCAAATTTGCAGCTAAGGACCACAAATTCAAACCCGTCTCACCTCCTGTGTGGCATACAGGGATGCCTAACACTAACACTGTAAATAATTCAATCAAAAAGATACCATGGAGATACCATTTATAACAGTTTGACACCACACGTTACTAGTGTGTGAAATGAGTGTATATTCCCTAAAACCGTTAACAGCGTAGGTTCAATTTACGCACTAATGTCTCCAAATTCAAAACGTTTCCGTAAAATAGATTCCTCTTAAGCATTTACAACGGTGTCATGATCATAACAAATAATGTTTTCGGACATGTTTGTTGTTTTCATTACAAAAATCACTTCCTTTCCAGAAAATACAACACGTCACGCGCGGTCTCATCTGGCGCTTTTGATCTTTACGCACAATTACGCACGAGCAAAAAGACACATTTGAGACTGGAAAAAAAAAAAAAGTTTGTTCCCCTTTTGCTACAGAGATCAAAGTTCTTCTGAATGGCACCTTGCAAGCAGATCATCAATCTCTACCCTCGAGTTGACAGAAGGAAAAACACACACACACACACACGTGTTGTTTCACACGTTGATATCAAAATGAGGAAGTATTAACGACTTGCACGTGTGTTTTCTTAAAGGGAAACTTGATACTGTGGTTTTATTTGCGGTGATTCTTCAAAGCTCCTTTGAAATGTTACACCACGATATTTATCTGCAGTTTATTTCACATTCCATGAGCTCCAAGTCTGTGGGACCTTATTTTTATTTTTGTTAAGCAGGTTTTCTGCACTTTAGGTATAATTTTCTATACTTTTATCTAAATATTATTACATTTCTGAAACATATTTAAAAAACTGTCCCACGAGCTATATTTGTGGTAGAATCAAATTTTTCTTCTCCTCTTGGAAATGTAGAGCAGTAGTAGAGGTCTTTCCCAAAATATTTTTTATATTTTATTTGCACTTTAGGCAAAATGTACTTGGTTCAATGACAAGTTGAGAACAAACTGTTATGGTATTAACTTTATTTACAAAATTATCATTTTTACATATATTACATATAATACAATAATATTTTAGGGTAGCACTTCTTCATCAGTTAGTTCAGTGGGGTTATATCAGTGGACCGTAGTGGATCAAAACTTAAATATGAGCCCCTGAATAAGTTTTGGGTGTAGTTTTCCAGTAGGGGGCACAGTGTTTACTCTTGGCAGAGGCAGGAAGTGATGGAGAGGACGGTGCGGATCTGCCCGTGCTGGTTGAGGAAGCTGTGGCTCTCGTAGCCCTGAGGGACGCACGAGTTGGACTGTCTTTCAGCCCACAGGTGGCAGATTTCTGGATCAGATGGACTCCTGCAGCCGAACATCAAAAAAGAAACATTAAAATCACTGCATTTACTATATCACACAACCCCCCCCCCCGTGTCCCAAAACATTGATCCTTCATTGAAAAATGTCACTTCAGCAGCAAACCTACACTGATCACATATAGTCATGTGGGGGTCTTCTCGGTACATGAGGTTCTTGCGTCTTTGAATCATCCCACTTCTGACAATTCAGTGAAATTTTCATTATCACTTTAGAATTCAGTGACAGTTTAAACTTTGCATCGTGGTGTATTATGATCATGACCAGCAGTGTTGAGGAGTAACTGGTTACATGTAACAGTGTTAAGCAATTAAATGACAAAATGTAACTGTAATCTGATACAGTTACAGAGCTACATAGTCGCTAATCATAATGTTGGGGATCACAAAGGACTTACGTCTGAATATATCCTTTTCAGTAAAAAGCTTACAATATGTAGGATATAACATTCACTGTGTTGCTTTATTTTTTGTTTTGTTTTTGGGACTTTTCAGTTTGCATTGCCCAGTTTAAAACATTTGTTTCAAAAGTAATGAAATGTAATAAATTACTTTGATGTAGTAATTTAAGTAGTTACATTTGACATTTTTAACTGGGTAACTAGTAGAGAGAACGGCAATATAATGTTTTACAAACCATCGGTATTGGCGGAATCCGGCTCCGTAGTGGCGAACATTAGGATTCTCAAGGGGAATTGCTGACTTTAATGGAGAATAATAGCTAAGAAACATTAGGATCGCACCCAGATTTTTGCAGTTTGCTGATGTTCAGTAAGAGATTCATTGATTAATTACTTTTAGTTTGATCTTCAGCGTGAGAGATTTATTTGTTGGTTGATTTCTTCATTTCATTGTTTCAGTGTTTATTACTCACAACAGTTTGTAATATAGTCAATAATAGTTCATTTCAGACAGTGCTGAATTTTTTTTCAGGACTGCGGTGATATCAGCTGATTAATCTGTCTTTTTTCTGTTTTTCTTTTTTCGATTACTTCAGCCTTTAAAAATCCGCGGTCGACCTCTAGTAACTAGTAATCTACGACCAGTTACATTTCAAAAGTAACTTTCTCAGTACCTTCAGGATTTGTATTATTTATATATATTAAAGATCATTAAGAAACTGAAGGGAGAACCTTAATGCAGTTTCCTCCTCCAGCCATATAATTCAAGTTTTGAAGAAAAAACTCATTTATAACATTAACGAAGGCTACAATTACATTATTTCAACTCAGGCTTGATCACAAAGCGGAAGCTGAAGCTATATAAGGGACATTTGGTGCAGGGATTCATCTATAAAGGTCAACGTGTTGAGTGAAGAGGTGTGAGAGCTCACGGGCAATTGTCATGAGAGAGAGGGGAGCAGAGGAGGTGTGTGTCTCTGCGTCGCAGCTGTGTTCGTACTTACCTGAGAAGGCATCGGTTTCCTGTAGTGCAGCCTCCCAAACATCTGCCCACATCTATTTCCTGTGGAAAAATTAGCAACACAGAGAAAGTGCAATCAGTTCACAGCTGGTCACAAATATTGACCCAGTTCAGGGCCGGCCGGCTGCCATTTAGCATGTCAACTGCCGCGGTTCAACTCCTGCGGGGGCCATTTGTCTCTGCTTGCACCTTTAGTGCAGCAGACTGTGTTCGGGAGTTAAATAATCGATGTCTCTGACTACAGAAAGTCACAACTAATGACTTCTTTCTGGTCGCATTAGGAAGGGTGTGAAGAAACATTGTAGAAAGTTTCAAGTAACAGTTTGTTGAATGATCTCAGCTGTCGGGAGGGAAAATAATAAAATGTAGTCGCTTCATGAAAAGTTTTGGGGGTTTTAATCAGTCCCTCCAGGATTTAGTGATTTTTTTTTTTTTTTTTTTGGGGGGGGGGGGGCAGTTCTTGCA
>JAPQRN010000010.1:586548-613584 GCA_037367275.1 Coranthus polyacanthus
CCTTGTACGGACTGTAAAGCCCTTTGAGGTGAATCTTGATTTGTGATATTGGGCTATATAAATAAAATTGAATTGAAATTGAATTGAATGGACAGATGCCGACACAGTACAAGGAGTCATGTAACCATGGGGTTTGACAGTTGCAATAACAGTCCTGCTTCTCTCCCTGTTCTGTTTTGACTTCTTTTTTTCAACTTAACGCTGCCCTTTGAAGACAGAATCTTAACTAACTTTGCTGCCAAACTGTCTCTGTGTTGGTCTGCACTCGTCTCTGCCAAGATGAGCAACAGAGAACGCTCCCACTGTTTGTGTGTACACTGATCTCCTGCAGTGTCGAGAAGGAGACCGAGGAAGACGAGACCGAGGAAGACGAGACCGAGGAAGACGAGACGCAAAACGGGAGAAGAAGAAGAAGAAGAAGAAAGACAGGTCTGAAGAAAGGATGGAGTAAGAAAGAGACCAAAAAAGAAAGATAAAAGGACAGAGTGTCTGAGAGAAAACAGAATGCAGTTATTATTTTATTTGTTCTTGTTTTATTTCATATTTTGATGAATATCAGCAATAGAAACTCTACATTACCACTTCATTGCCAAAGCCTTCTCAACATTTTGACCATATTGCACAATCTTCTTTCCATGTGTGTCCATAATTTAAACAGGTGAGTTTTATAAAAATTCACTCCCGTATAGTTGTCATGGAGGTAAATTAGCTGTGGAGTCCAAAACATTCTTTGTACCAGGCTGCAAAGGTGATTATTTCTGCTGTTAAGTCACTTTTGGAGCCGGCCTCCAGTGGACATTGAAGTTACTGCAGTTTTTGACACTTTTGCGTTGGCTTCATTTATCAGCCACTTGATTAATTTGTATTCTTCATCCAGGTTGAGTTCACCATAATCATACAAAGACCTGAAACTTTGCCCCTTTCGAGACACAACTGAGGTTGTTTCAGACTGTACTGCGGACGCGACCTGACTCCAGACGTCCTTCCATTTGATGTCAAGATATTCCCGTGTTGTTTTTCTTTTTGTCTTTGCTTCAGGGGAACGTAAAGGTCTGCTTTATAGCGGCGTTTCCAAACCAACCGCGGCCCGTCATCCGTTGATCGTGTCTGGATTAAGCTTTTTTTTAAAATGTCACACATATACTGTATATATATATATATTTTTAATTTAGTTTAGTTCCAGATTAGCATTTTTATTTTGAAATACCGTTTCCTGCTTTCTACTGAGGACGTGTAACTTCACAGTCTTTATACCATTTCATTCAAAATGAAAACATCTGCCTTGATCAGTACAGTGTCAGGCTGGATTCAGAATCTTCTGTTCAGTGGTTGTGAACGGGATAGACGCATCACATCTATATAAATGTCCAATTTACTGAGCAGCAGGTGTTAAGTTTGGGGACTATGGCCCCCAGGAGTTGGAGATTGTACCTTTATATGAGCGTAAGCAAGTCTCAACAAGTTTATTTATTACATTACGTTCAATGTGCTGTTCAAATAACTTGAAACTTTAAACTGAAAACTAGAACTTCCTCCCTGCTTAACAAGACATTTTTCTGTAATTAAATTGAACCAACTTAAGCACAAACAAACAAAAGTATTTAATTGATGTCAAGCTGGAAGCACTCGTTTATTTATTCATGCATTATTCATGTGCCTGCAACAGATCACAAATCTCAGTTTGCCAAATCGCATTAGGCACCTTGATGTGTCAGGAGTATCCAGCGGGTGGCCTCGGCTCCCACGAGCAGAAAATAACAGAGACGCTTCTTCTTTTACAAATGGCAATATATGGAATTAATTGCCTCTCTAGAGTACGGTGTTTATATCTGACATAAGATGCATTTAAATGTTTCAGCTACAAAAGCAGGCAGAGACAGTGAGTATAATCAAATATAATTGCTATTAATACTGGAATATGATCTTCTTTAAAGTCAGGCTCGTCTTTTGTGCAGAATATTTATATTTTAAAACACTGGGGCTTTTATGTGTTCTAATCTTTCATTTTCCCCCCGATTTGTATCTGATCATTTTTGTCAACATTGTAATTTATTCCAAACAGAGATTCACGTGAATAAAACTAAAGTGAGACCGAGAGCAAAAGCTGTTTATGTTATAATAATGTGAGAAAGTGATGAATGTAAATATCTCCTGGTTAGAGGAAGAGAGAAAACAGTTGGAATCACTGCATACGTTTCATTACAGCAGCTTGACAGAGTCATGATTTTTTAATACTGATTTTGCCCGAGGCCGAGCGTCTCCTACACATTGTACGCGCCGTCTATGTTTGTACTGTGTTATCAGGTTGGGTTGAATTATTGAGTGTAAGGTTTTCCTCGTGTTCATATTTCCGTATTTCCAAACACAGAACGATTCCCGATAGAGCCTCATTACTGTTTTATTACATTTCAACCTTTGAAATATTTTAAGTTACTCTTTCTAATTTAAAATATGAATCATTCTAAAACACATCTGTAAAGCCTTGGGAAGCCGTGTGTGTTGGGGGGTAAGAGATGAGAGGCCATTTGGCATTATTTAGTGTCACAAACCAGTTCACTGGATGCGATCCGTGTAGGTCATCTTATAACGCAGCATGACACCTACCTTGACTGCCAAATCCCACATCAAAGATAATGTTTAATTCAGCATGTTTCAACTCAGCCATTGTAAATTGGAATAATTGAACCCCCCCGACCTCGGCAGCGGTCCTCCGCGGTCTGAAGGTGTTCGCTGTGGTGGGTGAGGGACTTCTAAGTAGATGCCTTTCAAAGAAAAACTTATTTTACATTTCCTTATTGCAAGGCTTTACTAATCTTTGATTGAGATTGTTCAAAGGCAGCATTTTACACTCTATTTGTATTTCATTTTAACACAATTACCATACAATTCATATTGCTTATTAAGTTTTTTAAAACTACCTCAGGACTCTGTAGACTTGAGTTCATTATAATGAATTCTCTCCTCTCAGAATCACCACCTCATCGTGGTGGGTGTGGGGGGGTTTGCACATCCGTACGATATAGGAGCCATACAACCAGCCCCTGGTAGGGTCTCAAGGCAAACTGGTCCTAAGAGAGAAGCCAGCGATTCACTCTAGTCCTAATGATGAACATCATCACAACAAGGAGTCACGTTCCCTCACCTGGAGCAGGGTTACCGAGGCCTCACCCTGGAGCCAGGCCTGGGGCAGGGGCTCGACACTGAGCGGGTCAGAGGCTGGGCTTTCAGCCATGAAGCTCCTGTGGGCCCACCACCGGCAAGAGAGCGATGCGATGCAGTCGAAGGCGGGGGCGCCTGCGGACGTCACTTCTCTGATGGGGAAGGAGCCTGAGGTGGTGCAGGAGGTTGAGAGGTACCGGCTAGATAGCGTCAGACTCCCATCCATGCACAGTTCGGACCCAGGACAAGCTGGAGGGATTACATCTCTCGGCTGACCTGGAACTCCCCCGAGGAGCTGAGAGAGAAGTCTGGGCTTCACTGCTTCAGCTGCTGCCCCCGTGACCCGGACCTGGATGAGCAGCAGAGGACGGGTGGATAGAATTACCTCCCTCAGATTTTACACGAAACTTAGACGGGGCAAAAAAGTCACAGTTTTCATTTAAAAAAACATACTATTTCCCAGAATTTTGGTCCATTATTGTGAGTAAAAAAAGAAAGAGTAGAATAAAAAACAACAAACATCCAAAAGTCTTACAGATAAAAGTTGGTTTAGTTAAGTTAAGTCATATACGTAGTTACTTTAGATACTTTTTAAAACAAAAACTTTTTTCATTAAAAATGTTTTCCCTGCAGCTAAAAACTCGTCGAGGAAACACTGCGTGCTGTGTAATAAACAGGACAACGTACTGCTTCGTCCTGTCAGAGGTTATTTCATGATAATGACCTCCTCACTGTACATCCTCCTTTACGTTCACTGCAGACCTACTGCTGTTTGGTTCATTTGTCAAGACCAGCAACTATTTTTATGGTGACTGGAAAAACCTAGACATAAAATACATCAATTTTACATAATGTGTATTTATGTGTTGTATGTGTTTCATATTTTAAAACATTTTTATGTTGAGATAAATAGAGAAAAGAGACACCTCTTCTGCTGAGGTCGAAATTAAATAAAATCACTTTATTCTCTGAAGCGAAGAAAACCCTGATCCCCTAAAGAATGAAGCACACATTTAGTTTGACAGATAAAAACAAATGACAAAAACAAAAACAAATATCCACAAATGAGGTGTGATTTTAGTCCACGTCTTAACAGGCTGCTGTATCAATATCCATTCAAACCCAACAGGCACGATCAGCCCTCTCAGTTAAAGTGGAGAGGCCTTAATGTTTTACCCATCGAGGAATAAAAACACCGCTCTTTATCGTTAGATAGAAGTTAGACTTCTTGTCTCCTCCTTCTACACCACTTTGAGTTGCACTGACGCTCTTCTATTCCCAGTGGCTATTATTTTATCCTCTTGATTTACAGTGGGACAAAAAAGATGTTCTGACCTCTTGGCAGAGTTTCTTAATCGCTGTAGTGTGAGATCCTTTTGGCCCATTAACTCACAATGAAACCAAATGACCTTTTTACTAAAAGGCCTTTTTCAGCCTTTGTTGAGGAGATGAGTTATACACCTACATGTCATAAATAAAAGTGTGCACGGCTGTAATCATGACTGTAACGGCACCAAGTAGCTAATCTTTGAAACATTAATAAAGGACTTCCACTAGACAGGCCACATTATTCTGGCTGTCCTCTGTAATTATTCACATTGTACAGTTGTGTAGAGGTTACATGTTATCATGCACCATTCGCTCAGAAATATATATGCGGAGTATAAACATTTCATATAAAATGATTAGTCTTTATATACTGCAAGCACACACGGGTAATGCCATCGACCATCAGTAATGGCCAACAGTCAGCACGATGCCGATCCCACCTGACGCCCTTTATATCATAAAGCATCAATACAAATATCAGGAGAAAAAAGCCTCCATTTTCAGTTTGCTTTTTTCACAACATGTCAGACACAGAAGTCCGTGGTGTCTGCAGCGTCTCCAAGGGAGAAAAACTGAGCCTTAACCTGCTACAGAGCTCAGTGTGAGGCAGTAAACAAACAAACATGGCTGGAGCTCCTTCTAAATCCACTCTCACTTGATATTTTCACTGAATATCTGCCTATGATGTTTTCTTTCCACAGCTCGGTACAACTATTTCTTCACTTGTCACTCAGGACCAAAAATCAGCTTTTAAAATGGAAAGAAATGATGATGTGACATTTGACACCGATTTGAAAATCTTCATCATGACAACATTTCAGGCCACGTCGTCCAGGCCGAGCTCAAGTGTTTTGGCTTCGCAGCATTATCGCTTCAGTGGCTGCTGTCGTCTCTGAAGTCAGTCTTGGCTGATAAAAAAGGGCAAACGGGCTCTCGACAAAACTCGACCACATGGATCCCAGAGGAGCAGACTGGCACCTTCCATGGAATGTCGATCCATGTCCGTCTGGTTCCTGACGTGGAGAAGAGACAGAAAACAAACAAACGGTAATATTCTCTCCTGCTCAACACTCGGCCTCACACATGCACCACACATTTAGTGATATCCCTACAGCTGTGGTCTTGACTGAGCTTGATATAAAATCCAGAGACTGAGACAAGACGGAGTAAAAATGCACTTGAAATCGAGACCGAGACCTTCAAAAAGTGTTCTTGAGACCAGTCTCAAGACCAAGGCTGTATTTGAAGTGGCCTCCTACATCCTACTGGCATACTGATTCTGACCAACAGTAGCAAGTAATATATATTAGGTGAAAGATTTGGAAAAAATCTGCAGTCGGCCAAAAACACCCGGTTGTGAACTGATCCGGGCCACATTTCTCAGTAGCTGCATGCGCTACCTGTGCGGTATACTGCATCCCACAATGCATCACAGTCATCCTCTTCTTCTTCTTTTGTCCAACTCGACTAACATGGTCCATCCCCACCTGTTCTGCTTGAGTTCACGATTTACACAAATACAGATATACAGAGGAAATGTAGTCAAAAACACCGGAACCGCGGAGGAGGCGAGGGACTGCACGCGTACGTACATACAACTACGGTGATATATTTTCATACAAATTATTATTTACAGCAAAATTCAAATAGCAGTGTTGTAGTTTGAAACAGTCAATGGTGGGTAGAGACAGACACCAGCAAATGAATACGAACAATCTAATTATTTCAAATGATTTCACTGACATTTCTATGAACATTACTGTAAACATCCACCTACAGCTGACATGTAACCGTTTCCATGGTGAGAGGCTTCGTTGAACTGGTCGTAACTGCATTAATGTTCACATACAGAAAACTGCACTGTGTACTGCTGCAGAAAATAGCATGAGCACCGAGTGCTGCATCGCTATTTAGCCTTACCTTCATATTTTACAAATTCAATATCGACCATCACTATTTATTAATGTGACTAACATACATTTATCTATTCATCCATTTCTTCTTAAATGTTTTCTCTTCTATTATTGGTGATGTTATTGCTTTCATTATTGCTTATTCCCTGTTTATTTATTGGATTCATCCTTTTCAAACTATTGGAATCACTGTGACACTTCAAGTCTCATGCTCTAGTTTGTCATTTCCTGTTTTTTTTTTTTTTTCAAGTTTCATGTCACTGAATATCTGTTGTTGTTCTGCAAGAATAATAAAGACGGCAACTGATCACATACTATAAACTTTAAACTTCTAATGTACATGGAATGTGTGGAAACTAAAACACATGAAGCTCAACACCTGCCTTCTTTTCACCTGGTAGTTTGTCTATAAATAAGTACAAAGAGAGCTGTGGTATTTCTACATTATCTGCCCACATAGTGGATTGAACCCTGTACCTGATATTTTAAAGCCGCACGCACACAAAACACGGATCTAACACGGTTCACCTACGTGCGTACAGTAATAAACCGAGTTCAGTTCCATAAATTCCTCCAACGCCGTGTCTTGGCAGCGGAGGAGAACATTTGCTTCTTTTTGTGGGTGGTAAAGACACAGCCACGGAGATCATCCTCACTGCTACAAATACCTCCTAACTTAGACATTTCACTGCGATGCCCACGAGGACGGTGAAACTCGTGTTTCCTTTACCATCAACAACTCTGGTTTTTACTGAAATATGTCCTTCGGTGAAAACCACATTTCCAGAACATGTTCCTACAGAGAGCGCGCTGAATGCAACTCGCTGATGCTATTGTGTGCTTATTTTTCATCAGCGCCGAGTGGGTGCACAATGAATACCATTTATTACATGCAGCACAACAATACTGCCTCTTTCAATTAGGCCTGATTTCAAAGGCAGACTGTACTCATCAGCGACCATTAGGCAGTCGATGTGCTAAAGCAATTTAATTATTCATCAAAAGACCTTCAGGTGAACAAGTGTGGAGCTGGTGAAGGCAGCAGATGTTGTACCAGCGCACGCTGAATGCAAGGTCAGCAGGTAAACCAAGGTCTGAGGGGATTCACTTTGCCAACATGCAGAAAAGGAAGGAAACAACTGACCAGATCGTACCTTGAGCAGTACATTTACCATGTGTTTTCACTGATATGTCTTTCAGTTTTTCCACCTCTGTCAAGTCATGTGATCTACTAATGAAAGGACATTATCTGACATGACAAAGAAATCCACAGAAAATGAGCATCAGAAGGTTCAGTTCCTCTTCAATAGGACACATTATGACTGTATGGAAATTTATGATAATTAAGGGCAATGTACGTCAGGGTAGGATGAGCAGGTCCCGACAAACCACATGTGGGACGAAGACCACGTTTGTGCCGAATGTGAGTCATGTTTCCGATGCTGAGACGCAGACTTAAATTTAGATATAACTTAAAACACAAACACACACGACATCATGAATCAAAAGCACAACTTCAGTTTGTTTCCTCGGCTCTACTTCACTTCACACTACTTTATCAATACATAATGTGATAATGCTGCAGGTCTGAAGAGTATCCTGATCAAAGTCTGAAAGCTGAAGAAAGAGGGATGATGGGCTAGACTTTATATTAACACAGGAAGCGTTTCATCCTCTCAGTGTAATGAGGTATGTAGTACTATGTATTTAAACAGAGGATACTAAGAAAAAAGTATAAACTTCCCTGTTTTAAATAACATTTGTGGCCATTTGGGCGTACATTTCAAAATTTACACGGTGCACTGAAAGCATGAAGAAACACACCTATAATTCAACATTAAACTTGAATATCAACAGGTTTTATATCACAACGCCAACATGTTCAAGAAAGTCCTTAAAGAGTAAAGTTGATAAAAAACTGTCAAAATCCTGTTTCGACACAAAGAGGATAAATGTCAGAAGTGGCTCCATCCACCTTTATACGTCGACATTGATAAAAGACGTGTTAGGGTTTTGTTAATCGAGGTTTGCGCGGCTGCATGTGAACAGGAATATTAGTGGAATATTCATTTTCATTAGACACGTAAACAGCTTGTTAGAAATATTGTCTTTTTCAGAATAAAGTGAATATTTGTTTTGTGCACATAAACACAGTCGGTGTTCGTCGTCTTCGCCCATGGGACACAGTTACACAATCACCTGCTTTGATTAGTTGAATTTGTGCACAAAAAAGAAGAAACGGCGTCATGAAGAGGATTTGTCGGTTGCATGTGAAGCGTGTTGACGACTGCTGCTTCTTCTAGTCTTATCAGGTCTAAACTTCTCTTACTTTAAGAATCCCTACAGCCTGAATTTTACAAACACACTAGAAACAACAGACAACTCAAAATGGTGACGCTTGAGGCAACAAATTAAAAAACAAGAGCATAATCTCATATACATCATGTACTAAACTGTGGCCTGAATCAATGCCTTGACTGTGTTTTTCTCTCACTATTTACTCTGTAAAAAAACAAAATGAATATCAAAATAAAAGGGTCAGGCATTTGTTTGAAACGTTGAACAAAACGTGCCGTAAGCCATACCCACAAAGGTTAGTATTCTCTTTGAAATAAGGCTTTTCCTATGAAGGAAGCTTTTGTAAAAACTAAAACTCCATCTTTGACGGGTTTTTTTCATCCCAATGTATACATTTTTCTTTAAAGTAGAATTGATAAAAGTGAGGAGTGATGCTAAATAGAGACTATTCCACAGTTTTATTGATACCTGAAGATGAACAGGACATTATCAGTCCCGAACCTTTAGCTCAGATGATGTTTGAGAGAGAACAAACACATCAGAGCTGTAATAAAAGAGCAAAAAAAGCTTTTATTATTTTTTATTTGGTGAATTACCCTTCCAAAATTGAGATGAGAATGTTTGATTTGTTTTTTAAAAGTTTATTCTATGTCTTCGCGACACATATTAGGCATTATTGTAGAGAAATGTGTTGCCTGCCATTAACCTCAAATGCAGGCGCTCAGTCCTTTTGAGACGCACAAGTTATATGTGAGGTAAAACTGAACAATGTCAGCTAAACGAAAAGATCAGAGACTGCAGAAGTTCCTCCTCAACTGAGATTAATGACTGAAGACTGCGCCTCGCAACTAACTTTAAACGGAGTAACTTCACGGTGTGAACTCGAAGCGGAGTTAAAGAAGAGGAAGCTGGACATGAAACACAGAAATAATGCCAAGATTAAATTTTAAACTGGAATCCCTGTGGTTCAGAATGTTACTGGAAGCCCTTTTTCTGATTGATTGTGACTGATGAAAAGCACAGCCGTTCTTTACTAACATCAGTAAGCGCTGCTGTTTTTTCCCCCGTCGTCTATTTCTGCACATCCTCTTTTTTCTAGTGCAACCAATTTCCACTGATGTGACCTGGCTTTGATGAAAAATTCCAGAAGCAGCAGGAACCTTGCATTCGTATAATGTGAACACAATGGACAGCGAGTACCTTGGTTTTAATTGGACAGCGTTCCCGCGTCTCTGTTGACGAAGTGGTGGCATAGCAGGGTGAATCATCGCACTTGACGTCTTCTATATCTCTGTAGGTATTTCACAAAATTATAGCCTCCCTTTGTTCAGTCAGCACACATTTGCTGTGACGAAAAACCCCATCATGACACTCTAGTTGCTGTAATTAGTTCTTGAACCAGCTCCTTCCTGTGCTCAAGGAGACAAAATGGTCTAATGAGGTGTGGTAACTATTACCTCTGTAACGGCTGAGATGCATTCAGGCATTGTTTTCACTCAGCAGGGACGAGGAGAGGTTTATCAGGGCCTCGGCATGAGCACAGGCTACGCGTCAGGCTGCAGGGTTAATAAAGGTAAAGGCTGGCTTACAAGAGGTGTGCAGTCATTACAGTTCCAATAAATGTTGTCTTCACCATAACAGAGTGAAGTACATTTTCCAATCAGATGCATTTTCACCAATGAAAAACAGCAGATAAGAGTGAGGAGCCGCACCAAGATTTACATTCGATATTGAAGATGTTTGCGAACTCATGTGCGAACTCGTGTGCTTTACGTTGGAGTCTGTTTTGTGCTGGAGCCGGTCTTCGACATTAGTTAACTCCATTACGAAGCTAACGGCCGTCTCGGTTGCCTTCATCCACCATAACAGCTGCAGTATACTGAATTCTACGTCGAGGTTTCAGGTCAGTGATCGTGAGTTACTTACTCCAGCTGCATTTCTGGTGCTGATGAAACGGCCGAGAGGGTCGAGAAGTTCTCCCGTCTCTTCCCGGAGCAGTTCCGTTGTTAAGAGGAGCTGGTGTCACAGCTGATAACAACACCAATACTACAACACTAATGTTATTACTTTTTATCGTGGCCACACTTTATAGATCATAGATATGAATACAGTGCAGCAGGAGGAGCAGGTGATTTAATGCCACAGTGTAGAATGATGCGTTATCTCTTACAGGCTCATTGTGCCAGTGTTTAATCCATCACAGCATCAACACCCAACATGACTGAAGTAAAACGGACGTAAAACAGAGAGGACGTAACACTTGAAGAGCAAAACACAACCAACGAATGTGACAGGAACGGTAGACGACTAAAACAAGTACAGGGTTACAGAACCTCCACGAGCACGTTCATAACCAACCTCCACGTAGTTAAACACAATGATACTTGAGCATCAGTAGTAAAACGTAATGCTGTTCACTTACAGAACACGAGGTTTAGCGTTAACAGATTTATGATAATTATCGCATTTGTACACTCATCTTGCCCTCTGTACTGTTTTTTAATCCTTTATTTAACCAGGAAGGACTCGTTGAGATTAAAAATCTCTTTTTCGAGAGCATCAGCTCAGTTGACAAGGTTTAGACAAACGGACAATAATTTCACTTTGTTTCACATAGTATTAGTGACTAATTCATTCCAGACATGATGAAGATTGTAATTAAATCTTTAGTATATAATAATACATTTAGTATATAAATCCATGTGTAACATACACTTTAACATCTTTCCTACAAACGACAATGTAAGCATTTAAAGTATTCTTTTAAACAACCCTAAAGTTTACATTCTCAGTGTTTTCTTGTTTTTCTTCATCTTCATCTTGAATAAGAACTCTGATTGCACTCATTTTCTTTTGGGTTTAAAGCATACTCAAAACAAAGATAAACGCTAAATTATAAAACCCGAGACGTTTTTGTTCCGTCTTGTGAGGCTGTTTACGTCGTTTTCATCTTGTCGCATCTTTTTCGAATCATTTAAAGCCACAAATAACCGCCTGGATGGTTCAACTGTCACTCGGGACCAAAAATCAGTGTTTAAACTTGAAAAAAGTCATGATTTGACGTTTGACATGTGAAAATGTTAATCGTGATTACATCTTCGGCCGCATTGCCCAGCTCTGATACATCACTTTCCACGCGGCGTCGCTGGTGAAGCTGCAGAGACGGAGCAGATACCGGCGGTTTGTCCACCGCCCTCACAATCAACACCTGTAACAGCCTCAACCAGATGGAAATACAAGGAGACAAACCAGAGAGAGCTGGAAAACAGACGGCAGGAGAGTTTAGCCCTGTGTATACTAAATACTAAATGACTCATTTGAGAATCGTTGATTTATTTCACTGTGAAAAAACAGGAACAACAACATTAATGCAGCTGAGAGAGCGACCGTCTCCCAAAAGAAATGCATTTCACTATCTGCTAAAGACAAAATAAGAACACCTCTAACCAAGGTCTTTGTTCCATTCCTTTCAAACTCTCAAAACAGTAAGTTAAAAAAGGCTTCTTTTTTTTAAAGTGCGCTCCGTCTGTGTGAAGTTATTAAACAGTAGGACAGGAACAGGTAGAGGCTCTCAACTCCGTAATCAAAGAAACAGATACAAAATGTCCAAAAACAAGCAAAAACATAAAAAGAGCTTGTGATGTGCACAAGTGACTGTTGTACTGCCATCAGGGACAAGGGTTTATTTGGAGGGTTTTCATTTTCAGAGGGCTGATATTCTGAAAGTCAAGAGTCCAACGCAGACTGTGTGCAGATCATTTCATGAAAACGTTGTGCATCTAAAAGCACAGTAATTAACTGAAATGATGGGACGGTGCCATAAAATACTTCACCTGTAGAGTAGAAATATCTGCTGTTAATTAGCTCTAAGCTCTATTAATATTAGCTATACATCCATTTATTTGCATTTTATGTAACTTTCATTTATTTGGACGTTGAGTTTTTATGGTTATGTTTGAGGTGTCTTCTATGAAAGACCCTGTGAGTGACTCTGGAACCTGTTCCATCCGTAGAATCCTTCAAGAGCACTGGACCAGATTCCATTACTTATTATTTCTTCAGTCTAAGATTCTGAGCTCAGACTTTTTAAAAAGTCTTATGTAGAAGCAGGATCAGACATTCCCACTAATGTGTCACCGTCTGTGTCAGGATGTTCTTTGGTCAAAATGACTGTGGTATTTGTGTTCTTTCTGTTTTTATTTTCTTACTTGCTAAAAGGACCCAAAGCAATCCAACATCCGACGTAATAATAGAGTTTCCTTAAAGAAAGAAGCTTCTAATATTCAGCTAAAGTTTGTTGCCATGCCAGCAGCAATCTCTTATAATGAACAGATCCTTTAAAACATGATGAGCCTGCTTTTAAAAGCCTCGGTACATGTTCAGAAAATGACTGAGTACAGTATGTCCCTTTATGGTGGGCGGACATTCCATTATTCAATGAACGAATACGGAAAAATCAATGGTTTGGCATTGTAAGTCAGGGATGAGAGAGATGTCTGAACTCATAAAACTAAGATTAAAAGTTTGGACAGTAGTGTGTAGCCTGCACCTTCGTTCTGACAGTAAAAAGAAACTAAGTCCAGTGCTGACAAGGCACACAGTGAAATTACAACGCTCATTAAGCTGTCTGCAAATCCTTACTCAGCTGGGAGCAACATCTGACTCGCTGGTTAATGCCTCTGTACATCACACAGTCGCACACATGCACATGCGCCAAGCGGCGGCCGCCACGTCTGCAAACTACAACCAACGCAGAAGCATTTCAAAAGACAAAACCATCGACGGCTGATCGATACCGACTCCAAAAACATCCTGCAGATGACCTCTCTCTAGTACACTTATCAGAATCCAAACAAAGCAAATAAGAGCACGGTGACTTCTGGAAATAAAGTTCATATTCCAGAGAGAAGTTGGTGGTTTGGTTTAATCAGAAGTTTCAGATTTCCAAACTGGCTCCAGTGCAAATCACTGGGTGACGGCGTATACGTGGATTTTTAAAAGCTGATATAATGATGATAGTTTGGGGAAGGAAAAAAAAAAAAAAAAAGCACCAGCGCCCAAAATATATAGACGATGAAGACACTTTACGTATGTCTGACATGAACTACGTTTAACTTATAACGGTTAAACTGAAAACGAAGTCAAAGTGATAAATACCTACATAAATAAATCTGCAAGAACTTCAAACTCAAAGTAATTCATGAATAAATGAGGAATCGAGCATCAGACAAACTGTAAGAAATCCAGGTGTGAGCAAGTTATTTTCCTTCAAACCTCATTAACCTCGAACCTCATTAACCTCGAACCTCAACAACCTCGAACCTCATTAACCTCGAACCTCATTAACCTCGACAACCTCGAACCTCGACAACCTCGAACCTCGACAACCTCAAACCTCAACAACCTCGACAACCTCGAACCTTGACAACCTCAAACCTCGACAACCTCAAACCTCAACAACCTCGAACCTCAACAACCTCGAACCTCGACAACCTCGAACCTCAACAACCTCAAACCTCGACAACCTCGAATCTCAACAACCTTGAACCTTGACAACCTCGAACCTCGACAACCTCTAACCTCAACAACCTCGAACCTCATTAACCTCGAACCTCGACGACCTCGAACCTCATTAACTTCGAACCTCTACAACCTCGAACCTCAACAACCTCGAACCTCAAAAACCTCGAACCTCATTAACCTCGAACCTCAACAACCTCGAACCTCATTAACCTCGAACCTCAACAACCTCGAACCTTATTAACCTCAAACCTCAACAACCTCAAACCTCATTAACCTCGAACCTCATTAACCTCGAACCTCAACAACCTCGAACCTCATTAACCTCGAACCTCAACAACCTCGAACCTCATTAACCTCGAACCTCAACAACCTCGAACCTCATTAACCCCGAACCTCAACAACCTCGAACCTCATTAACCTCGAACCTTATTAACCTCGAACCTCAACAACCTCGAACCTCATTAACCTCGAACCTGGGAGATTATTCCCACTAAAAGGATATGAGGATGTGCATGGGTTCAAAAACGGTTTCAAATAAGAAGGATAATTGAAAATAAACTGATCTACTGTAATTAAACTAAACTAATTCTATTAGAAAACAACTCTACGTAAAGAATTAAACACATGAAGTACATTATAAAATGAAGTGAGAACCTCCCAGTGACTCAACTCCTGGCAGATCTTACAAAATGTGACCCTTTCTTAAATCCTAAAAGGTGATTTTTCTGTGACATTGAAAACTTCCTGCAGAGCTGGATTTTAATGGAACACGACTGTATGAAAACAGATACTGTATGAACATAAATCCATCCTTGAACCCACAACTAAACACTTTCACTCACTTTTCTCAGAACCTCTTAGGAGTAGCTAGTGTTTTTAATATTTATAGCTTCACATTTTTGAGGGGTAAATCACCTTTTACTGGTATGAAAAAATGTAATAAATATAGCTGTTTTATGACCAAATTTGATAGAGGCACTTAAATCATAGCAGTTTCTGATTCACCCTTGCATCGTGTTTCCTTTTGAGATTCTCTGGTCGACCTCGGGTCATAACCGGGTCAGACGGATGGAGTTAGATTGTTACTGTGATGTAGTTATTGATCTCTTTGATGTGCAGGTCGAGACGTTAAAATGATTGATGTTTACAATGTTATTCATAACATTGTTTACAATGAAGGTGGTCACATGACAGAGGGTAAAGAGTGACATCAAACAATAGATTAGAACAATGGAACGTTATCTGTGTGTTCATGTGTCAAACTGACCTGAAGACCATATGAAGACCACATGAAGACCATATGAAGACCACATGAAGACCACATGAAGACCACATGAAGACCATATGAAGACCATATGAAGACCATATGAAGGATGGACATGTGCCGTATAGTAACATGTGTGATCACATTTTAACAGTTTTTTGTACATGTTTATCACAGAAAATAATCTAAGGCCATTGAGTTTCAGGTAGAAAACATGTATACTTGTACACTTTTTCTTTTTGTAAAAATTTGAAACGGGTCAATTTGACCCGAATACCACACAAGGGTTAAAGAAAGTCTAAGTATATCCGAGATGCAAATGAAACAACAGAAAATGTCAAACTGTTTCCAAGACATGTCTGCTTTCTTGCAACACATGCATCCACGTACAGCTTCAACTACTTATCAGACCATTATTTTCTTTACTAATTTCTTTTTTGTTGTTGATTTGTGAATGAATGCAGCATGAAATGAAAAAAGGCAAAAAAAAAGAAAGAACCAAAGGTGATATCTCTTCAAAAATATTGCGATTCAAGCAATAATAGAGGAGAAATTGACAGAAGAGAGAAGCACCAAGAATAACAGTTTACAAAATAATTGAGATTGAAAATGTAATTAAATTAATGTACGTCTTTGGTGAGACATCGACTGTGCAGAATAAAATAATGGATTTCACATTTCCTCCTCAGCATCCTCACTAATCATCTGAAACATCACTATTAGGGGATTGTTTTTCCGAGTGCCATTTTCCACAAAACAGAACGGGATAAATAACTGATTTCTGCCAAATAAAACCGGCGTCTCTATTGGAAGCTCAGAGTGGTATCACCGGGAGCTCAGAGTGACGCCTTTAACTGAAGAGAACTTTGTGAAATGTACCCTATTTGTCTAAAATCAAGAGCCTCTGATAAAAAAAAAGAGTTTGGCCAGGTTTACTTGGAGATGTCACGTCGATGTGTCTCCTCTGGCGCTGTACCCAGCGTTCTGCGGCTCGGCTTCATTCAGGCGAGAATTCCTCAGTCACATCTATTGAACAGGGCTGTGATACTAATAAGACTGCCACTGAAAGCTGCAATAGCCTTTCTGTCTGCAGAATTCCCTTCAGGCCCTGCCACTGTAAATCATATCTGCTCCATGAAAGTGTTTCTGTGCAAGGGCCGTTAACCTTAGTGTGAAATAAGCTTCTAAAAGAGAGATCTCACGGCGTGCAGCGACTAAAGGCCAGCGTATGCATGCAGCCTGGAAGAGTTTGACGCGAGAGACGCTCTGTTCTCACTTGTTATCTCTGAGTGCCATTAGCATACGTTCTCTGCCAAAAGCTGTGTAATTGAACAGCAGACTGTACGACGCAATTAATTGATTCATTCTCAAATGTCAAAAGCAAGATGTATTTATATAAATGAATTCCATGCGTCTCACATTCAGCATGCATCGGCTGCAACAGGCCTCTGTTTAAATCCTTTCCACGGGGGGACGTCGTAAAATGTGATAAAACACTGCAACTCAAAGTCAAAGCCCGACTGTCAAAGCTCCTGATTTTCCATAGAGATTGGCCACGGTCTGTTATCGCTTCAAGAACAGTTCAAACTCTGTTTAACTTCCCTCAATATAAACTTATATAATCTCTTAAATTAACCAGGATTCAGATAAAAAATGAGCATGAACTATTTTCAGTAGTTTAGACTTTATTCTTCATATCATAAGACCTGGCAGTTTATTGATTTTTTGTCCTGTGTGGGGACATGAGGTTGAGACGTCTTCTAGGTCAAGGATCGTTCCTTCAACCTGTTTGAATCCTACTGTACTGTCAAGAGGACGCATGCACTTCCTGTTAAAATACCAGGAATTACAGTTGATGCATTTTTTGGAAACTAGGGAAGCAAGTAATCCACTTTCCTTTCCAGATATTATGTTTCTGTTGCTAATGATCAAATTGTTTATTGAGTCTGAGGGTTTTAGATTCCATTTAGTAAGATTTCATCGATGTACAGTCATTTTAACCCTTTCCAAATATTGAATAGAATATCATCAAAAATCATTGCAATTTCTGATCAAGCCAGACCCATAGTCGACTACAAGGGACGTATGATAAAAACTAAATAACATTTTTGAAAAAGAAAACATGCTTCTTTTTTCCACGACACTTAAATGACCTAAAACAAAAATCTAAATGTTCAAACTTTTTCCTTCTGCGTTTCAGGAGGATATAAACAGTATCATTAACTAGAATTGATGGAGTCAAAGTTGCTGTGATCACAAGTTTCTCCTGCCATTTTGTTCGCACCAGTATAGAATTCGATGCAGAATTAAACTCAGAAATAGAACCGTCTTAACAAATGATGAATCTGTAAAAGTAAAGACAGACGTTAGATGTTTTGGTTCGTGATGCTTCACAGCAGATTGGTTTGATTTTGCTTTTGGACGTGAGGTAGGGGTTGTTTAAAACAAGGTTAAAAGACTTTTCCCTCGGAGCTTGTTTCAGTTGAAGACTTAAATTGACAGTTGAAGAAGTAAATGTATGAAGAACAATGAAAACACCAAAGTTAGAGAAGATTATCCTGAAGATGTTACTGTGGTGCACACATATATTATCATCTTGGTCCTTGCAAGAAAGTAAGCATCACTTTGAACAAAAAATCGATTTAATTTTTACTTCTACAGCAGCTGAGGACAAATAAAATTACTATCAGAACACTTCAGTTCTCAGGATAACCAGCTGGGGGCAGCATTGCTCTTTACTATTTGAACACCCCCTTTTCTGTTTTGTTGTGGCCCTTTTCTGGGACAGTGTGACATTAAGGGAAGCAGTTAAAGGTTAAATACTTTTCTCAAGGGTGCTCTATACACAGTCCCTCACCATACGGTAAAATCCTCACACAAGAAGCTGCAACCTGCAGCTCACGTCGCCATTTTACAGCACTACGCCGGCTGGACCGCCGCAGCTCGGCTTTAGGGCTGTATGCTAATCACCTGGCTCACACTCATCTGTAATTATTTTGCCAGCAATTTGAATGTAGAAACGTGATGTTTTTTGGAGGGGAGGTTAAATGACTTGAAGTCTTAGATGTCCTGGGTGATTTCTCGGCGTAATTCCCGTTTTCAATGTTAACTGCAACGCAACAAAACCTCTTGTCTAATTAAAAGAAAGACATTAAATGACAATGACAGTTTTTGTTGTTTGTGAATGAGTCTGTCAAATCTAAAGCAGGCAGAGTTATTGGTTTTGAAAGCCTCCTCCTTTGTTCTCGTGTTTTTCTGCATTTAATTGAATCACAACCATGATAAAATAGCATTTGTAATGTGCAGTCCTATACATTGATACAGATCTTATTGATAGGGTATTCTAAGATGATGTATTTCTTTTATTAAAAGTAAAAAGACTTAATACATGTAAGGTCCTTCAAAGTTTTTTATTTAGTTGATTTATTCTGCGCATAGTTTCGTACCTATCTTCTGATCTAAAATTTGACCCCAGCACTAACGATAACCCTGCTCCGTCCTGATACAAAACGAATGGAACGTGCACAGATTTATGTCACTATGTTATCCGTGTATGTGTCATGTGCTCCTGTGTATGCACAGTTTGTGGAAAAGAGTTTCCCTTTAGGACCCGATCCAAAACTTCTGATCAGGTTCAGAATGACGCCAGTGGCAGCAACTTAACAAAGCTGTTTATTGAACTGCAAACAAGATGGATTCAAAACAAAGACTTTGGTAAAAACTGCTAAACGCTCGACTAAAAAGCTGTAACAACAGTGTTTTCCAAAACAAATGACAATGACAAACCATCACGACCCAATTTGCACAGACTTTATCTATAAATCGTGACCAGAGAAAATAAATGAACTTTCCTGATCATTTTCACTGGCATTTCTTATCTCTTTATCTCTTTGGGACCTTGGATAGATAGGTAAGGCAGCCATTTCAAAGACATATAAGTTTGATTAAATCACAATTCATATTTGAAATATTTTATAAACGAAACCAAATAATCCTTCGTCTCCACTACATCTCGGAGGCAAATATTGTATTTTTTTACTCCGCTCCGTCTGACAGCTTCAGTTAATTTTCATTTTACAGTTTTTCATTCCCTTCCTGTCCAGTGAAAACTATCTGTAAGTGTGTTTTGTCTGTGATAAACTGAAGGATGAAGTGTTTCCTCTATGTGTTGCGTTTAAATCCTCCTCCTCCTCCTCTGTTAAATAAACTCTTTAAAAACCCTTTTGAATTTGCTGGAAAATGCATCGTCACAAAGCTGAAAACAGGCCTGTTTTTCTGAGCTCGTGAAAAGTCGACTTTTCACAGGACGCAAAAACATATGATGAACTTAAATAGAATATGATGCATCGCTGTAGATTAAACGACCAACGGTTTATGAAGACGTTCAAATGAGCTCAACCTTAAACATGTACAGCAGTAAAAATGAATCAGAAACGTCAGATATAAAAGTAAAACACTGACAGGAACCATTTTACAATTTGAATGACTAGTTTGACTCTTCACACTTGAAGTATTTGCTGATAATATTTACATACTTTTACTTAGGAATGCAGAACTATTACTTGTACTGTGGTATTTATACCTGGAATGCTAGTGAAGCAGTAATGATGTGATCTCTCACTGGTTTCTCACCCACATACGTTGATGTTGCTTCGTCAGCCAGAAGTAGAAAACATGGGGTTTGGGTAAAAAAAACAAAAAGAACTGAAAAAGTCATAAAACTTGGAAACTGCAAACATAGTTTCACACACAACAAAAAGTCTACAATCAAACTCAACATGAGTTTATGTTCACCCAGAACGAGCAGATCACTCGTTATTTTTGTTTTTAAGTCACACGCATCTTTAAATAAATATGAAGTAGCCTATTTACTGAGAGTTCAAGAAGGCTGCGGTGTGACTTTTTCATATTTCATTTGGTGTTAACTTTCACACTTTGTGAGAATTGGGTGTTGGGGGTGGAGTAGCTTGTTATTCTAGTCTTGTTACTGAGGCAGCATAAAGGCTGCCAGGCTAACGGAGCAGCCGCACTTAGTGATACCAGCTGTTGGGCTTACAAGCATGCACCAGTGCACTCTCTCTCTCTGCCTCTCCTTTAGATGTTCTCATTAAGGAACAGAAAAAGCACCCTGACTGCGGAGCAACCAACCTTTCTTTTGCTTTAAACCGTGGGTGTCAATTGGCTCTGGTAAGATATGTGTCACCTCACCTTACACTGAGCAAGCTGAAGTTTGAACCTGAACTTTTGGTTCTTATAATGGGAAGTGCACAGACCAGTCAGAGTTATAGAGATCTTGTTAGAAACCACATGTCTCAAAGGAACATCAGGGGAGAACTCGGCACTTTAAAGTGACAAGGTGGGTCTGATCATTTATCACTGTGACCCAATGAGACACACTGACAGTCATCCTTCATCGGTCCTCTTACAATCAGAAATACTGTTTAATATGACATTATACACAATGCAGGTATAGAGGGTGTGCACTGACATCACTTTACCACCAGAAAACTCTCCCTCAGCCAGAACTGAACAGAAAACATGCCTCAACACTGATGCTTTTAGTAGACAAAGCCATGAAACTGGGAATT
This sequence comes from Coranthus polyacanthus, assembly GCA_037367275.1. Classification (NCBI taxonomy): domain Eukaryota; kingdom Metazoa; phylum Chordata; class Actinopteri; order Kurtiformes; family Apogonidae; genus Coranthus; species Coranthus polyacanthus. The sequence continues at coordinate 607,623 of JAPQRN010000010.1, forward strand.
AAACAAATGATTATCTGCAAATTAAGGTGTGCATCTGTTTTTTAGGTTCAGTACGGTTAATTATAGGGAACTCTGAGTGGCTACAGCATGTAATGCCCCCAAAAAATCCTGAGAAAGATCCTGTTTCAACATGCCAGTGCCTTTGTGCATTTCCCAGTGTAGTGAAAACCTGAAGTGTCCTGCACAGCTCCCTGAGCTCAGCCTCATCCAACACCTCTGGGGTGAACATGAATGCAGACTGGAGGCCAGGACGCACCACGCTGATGTTGTGGATGAATGGGAGCAAATCCTTGTAGCCAGGTTCCAGAACCTTCTTAAAAAGCAAGAACCAGGAACGATGGGACTTAAAACAGACACAACGGCATTCCTGAAATTTGTCATGACATGTTCAGCAATTACATACGGGATGTTTTTTAAATTATCCTCAAACTTTTGATAATATAATGTAGTATGCAATTCATATTGGTTTCCAACATACTAATATATACTGTTTTAGCCGACTAATTAGCACATTAATATGGTATTTCAGACACTGCCCATGGTTCAAACAATATATTGTTAGAAAGGTAACAAACTGCACATTGCTTGTAAACCACTTAATCAAGTGGAGACATCACACAATCAATCTTTTAGTAGTTAAGTCAAAAAAATGACAGCATGTTAATGTTAAAAAGTGTCCCATTCTGGACACAGATGCTAGTTACTGTTGCTAACAGCTAACATTACACAAACATTTTCTTCAGTAAAAATCTTACGTGTGAGCTAGAACACCTACAGGTAATATAAGTAAGTAAGTGTTAGATTGAAATGAAGATATGAGGGTAATTTCCAGTTATATGATAGACAAGAAGTTCGACTCTCAGGCTCTCGTACTCACACACAGGTGGATGGAAAACGTCTTCCTGGATGGCGGCACACCGTCTCTGTCACAGGTATTTTGCTCATTAGCCTGGAAGTAAGAGACTCAGCTGTTGACAGCGCTTACATGTCTTTAGCAACATACCTGTAATCAGTGTGTTTAGTTCTCCTGGCTTAAAGATGATGTCTTTGAATTAAAATGGCTGTTTAGAAGTGGTTCCTCCTCAGTCAGCGGAGCCGCACTGGAGTGTTGTGCAATTATTTCAGTAGAAGCATGTTGTTTTATTATGTCCGTTTGTTACATCATATTCTTGATTGGCTCTTGGAACCGTAAGGTCGGGTTAGAGGCATTGGCATTAGTCATTAGTTGTTATTTTTACTCAAGAGGATTCAATGACTGTATTCACCAGGTAACAAGCCCATTTTAAAACTTTGATGTAGTTGTAAAAGATGTAACAAAACAAAAACCATGTATGTGATGTAACAAGATTAAAATGACATAAAAGACAAATCAACAAGTTGAAAACAATGTCAGTCAGTCATTATCTGTAACTGCTTAAACCCCTGGAGGGTCGCGGGGGGCTGGAGCCGATCCCAGCCGACACTGGGCGAAGGCGGGGGCGAAGGCGGGGGCGAAGGCGGGGTACACCCTGGACATGTCGCCAGTTCATCGCAGGGCTTGAAAACACTGTAAAAGACATTAAAAAATGACATAAAATAGAGACTTTCAGAGACAGTGTAAGAGAATAAAATGCATAGATCTATGGCCATTCATGACCTATTTTTGTAAGTTTTGTAAGTAAGAGACACCAAATTTCTCTTTTGGGTTGTCTCTGAAATAGTTCTGGAAACACTCCACTACGAGCACAGAACTGGCCTCAAGCCTAACTGGACTTTGCTGGAGCCCACCTCTTCAAGTGGATCCCGACACGGGGAGCTGAACTGGCACCAGTCCTCACACCAGTCAAACGTACTGGACTTAGGTGAACGGCGCCGGTTGCCTGGAGTGGCTACGCTGTGTGTCTGCCACTCAGTGGGTGTAACTGCAGTCATTTCCACAGACTGAGACATCACACCCACACATGGTTTTGTACCGGTTGATAAGCAAAGCTAGCAAAGTGAGACTTATTTTGGCAGCCTAACACAGTGGCAGCAGATGATAATTTACAGCTGCACCTATTAAAATGTTTTGTTCATAACGGACTGATGATCGATGAGGTTTTCAACATCTTTCCGTTTATTGTTTTTGTTTAAAGACCCACAGCTTCACTGTTTTGGTTCAATCTCACTCTTTTTTTAATCCACCTTGTTTCCTGCAACAGCCTTTTTCCTGTGAGAAAGATCTGATAAATCCACTGTAGGCTATTTGCCAGGCATCAAACAGCAGATGACAATGATGACAGCCAGCCGATGAACACAGCATTTAGCTAAAGTGTGTGTTTTATCCTCCAAAAAAAAAAGACCAGGGAAGAAACCAGAGCCAAAGACTGGTAAAAAATTGGCCTTGTTGAATTTTGAGTTTGTCAGGAACATGGCTAAAAATTTTCACCAGATATTTCCTCCATGGGGAAAATGATGCTGCCTTAATCTACAAGAGATCCTCAATTTGTTATGTCAGCTTTGTCATGAATATTTACCAGAACACATCCCTCATCTGCTCGGCTGTCGATCTACACTCTCTCTCCCTCTGCGTTGCAGTAGTTTTCCACCGGCCTGGCCACACCTGTTTACCTGCATTTTTCCTCTGATCATTTCAGCCACCTGTCAGACTCACCCCTTCCTCATCCAGTCATCGACACCAGTACACATAACAACCACTACTCTCCAGGCTTTTGCCAGATTTCCATCAGCGTCGTAAGACCTTTGCTCTCCAGCCTGCATTAGCAGATTCCTGAGGCGTATGAAGTTTGCCTGTTATGTTCTGGACTCGGCTCACTCCCTGACAGATTGTGGTTGCATGTCTGTGTCTGGTTCTCAGAGACTCAGCTTCCTTTCTGTTCTTTCCTCACTCACTGACTGCTCAGCTTTTCTTATCAGGACTGTTTGACCCGACTTCACTTTGTTCAATAACTCACCTGTTTGATTGTTCTCTGAGATCCTGAACCCTGTATTGTCATCCCTGAGCTGACTTATGCTGGTACCCTACCTCGTTTTTTGGTACGGTAACTTAATATAAGGTAATAAGATTGTTGAACTGCTACTAGGCCATCTTAGGCTTACGATGCTTGCTACCCCACGACTGCTGCCATTATTCATAATGTGCATGATGTACATAATTAGGAAGGAGGTACTAACGACCAACTTTAAAATACACAAAAATGTACAGAATGAATTTGAGTTCAAGCTGTGTATATGTATACAGTTTTCATTGTTAAAGGTAACAATGGAAGTGCTACAGTCCTGTGAAGCACTGAAACGTCTCGGTTCAGATACCGCCTCCGGGTTATTATTTTAGAACTTTCATAAGTAGTAGTGTGTTTGATGCTGACAAAGAACTTACATTGATTCTTCTACACTCTTTGATGCTGGGTGTCCTGTGATGAGAAAAGCCTGGAAAAGAAAGACAAATGGTGTTGCTGTTCTTGAAGAGGTATGAAGAGGACAGTATGGGTGGGTAGACCTTCAAAGAGACTGGAGGTGAAAATAATGATCTGTTCTTCTCCATGTTCTTCTCCACAGCTGGAGAAACTGTGCACTGCAGAGGTCTGTGCTCTCATTGGTCAACATCACAGAAATGTCAGAACCCCTTGTGGAGAATTAAAACTTTCTGTCAGGATGTTGTGAGGCATCTCAGATGTGGAGTCGTCCACTATGTCACACTGCATGACATGCCTGATGTCTAGTTGTCGTTCCCAACATGAACCAGTGCCCTCATCAGACATATTGGATGATCTGCAGGCACTTGGGGAAACAGTTCTGACCAGTATAAAGAGGATTATTTATACAAACAAAGTATATAAAAGTTTCTGAAACCAAAACTTATCTCAAACATTTTTTGATCAATTGATAATATAACTTCTGTCCTTTGCTGGATTTATGAAGTCAAATCCTTAAGCCTCTTTCTTTGCATATGGAGCAGGGAAGTCAGATCTGATCAGAAGTGATCACGCAAGATGCATCTGGTGATGCTTTCACCAGGTGTGAACAGATACACTTAAAGCTGGACGCTTGTATTCAGGATACAATCTGGATATGCCAAACAAAAAAAATAATTTGGAAAGTTTTACTTTTGTGTCCAATCCCTGGCTGAAACAAAGTTTAAGTGTAGCTTGTTAACTAGATAATGCTTGGAATCAGACTTGACTAAAGATAAAAAAGGGCATTTTCTGTTTAGAAAACACTGTAAAATGTAGTAACAAGAATGAATGACAGCCTTGAGAAAAACAGATGACTAATATAACAGATGAGCTGGTGAGTGAGATGACGTATGACAAATTAAAAAGAGAAACGGCAACAACCAAAGAGTCAAGAGATGGAATGGGAGAAAAGACTAGAAAGGAAGTCAACCCACACATGCTAGTGGTGAATCGTGATAGAGAATAAGGCCATGGTCGGCCTTTCTATCTCTGCTCTGAGGGGGAGGCAGTGTGTGCACATTTGTCTCCTTCTGCATGTATGTGTGGTGTGCAGAAGACATTTGAATCCGACTGATAACTGCAGGCACTGTTCCTTTCATAGCACATTTCAAGAGCCACCCCCTCCCTCCTTCCCTTCTATCGTTTCCTGGGGTCGTTGGTTATTATATAAAATGCAGACTCCCTCACAGGCGCCTGCATGGGATGAATTTGTCTACAGGAAATTACATTGCAGACACGAAAGGTGATGGAGAAGACAATGACATGTTAAGCCAGGACTGAAACGCGAGATCAGATGATGCAAGAGACAAGCTGTAAATGCATTCATTTCACAGCATAAAATCCTTTCTCTGAGTGTACATCAAAGAGGTGGGATTAAACTCTCAAAACATATTGTATGTGATGCATTAGTACAGAATTTTTTGTACCTAATATTGTACATTTTTACTCCTTCTTGAACAACCTTTCCTGAGGAAGTGGTATTCATTTGTTCTGAAAAATGAGAGCACACAGACATTTACAAATGCACACACACAGCTACCTTGATGAGGACGGTTGAGAGACATGGAGAATGAGGTGAGAGCTTAAAGGAGAGAAGGCTTGTTTGTTGATGACGATTCCATGTGCAAGGCACTTTTTACGTTTGTAATGCTTGTAATTGTAACAATTGTATTCCAAGTCGATACACAAACCCACAAAACGCTCACATATACACAGACGTGGAACGTATAACTCCAACTTTTTATTAGACAAAGTGCTGAGGTTAGAATGCCATGGTGTCTTTCAGAAATGACTTATATCCTGCACATTATTGCCAGAACCACTGTGTAACCAACTGGAGGCACATGTACCAAGGGGACGGAAAGAGGGGAGAAGAACATCAAAAAGATAACACCCCAGCTATGGAGCCCAAAACCACACTATACCACTTTCCCATTGTCGTAGAGCACAGGTCTGGTTCGGGCTCGAATTCTGGTTGATGTAGAGACCTGTGGTTGGTACCGTTGTAAAGCCAGTGGCCACAAATGGGGGGGTAGAGCTTGGTTCGGTGTCTCTATGACCTTCATGGAAAAAAATAGCCACCCGAGGTGTGGAGCTTAAACCCACACTAGCTTTTTCCCATTGTCATAGAGCCCAGGTTGGGTTCGGGCACTTCTAATTGTCGTAGAGACAGAGGGTTGGTACCTTTGCAAAGCCAGTGGCCACAAATATGGGGGTAGAGCTTGGTTCGGTGTCTCTATGTCCATCACAGAAAAACATAGCTTTCCCAGGATGAGCCAAACCCAATATATGGCTTTTCCCCATTGCAGTACAGCCCAGGTCGGGTTCGGGCACTTCTGATTGTCGTAGAGACACGGGGTTGGTAGCGTTGGAAAGCCAGTGGCCACAAATGTGGGGATAGAGCATGGTTCGGTGTCTCTACGACCTTCACGGAAAAAGATAGCTTGCCAGGGCATCAGGCAAACACAAACTATGGCTTTTTCCCATTGCAGGACAGCCCAGGTCGGGTTCGGGCACTTCCGATTATC
>JAPQRN010000010.1:613684-631870 GCA_037367275.1 Coranthus polyacanthus
AAGGCATCAGCCAAACACAAACTATGGCTTTTTCCCATTGCAGGACAGTCCAGGTCGGGTTCAGGCACTTCTGATTGTCGTAGAGACACGGGGTTGGTAGTGCTGGAAAGCCAGTGGCCATAAATGGGGGGATAGAGCATGGTTCTGTGTATCTACGACCTTTGCGGAAAAAGGCATCAGCCAAACACAAACTATGGCTTTTTCCCATTGCAGGACAGTCCAGGTCGGGTTCAGGCACTTCTGATTGTCGTAGAGACACGGGGTTGGTAGCGTTGGAATGCCAGTGGCCACAAATAGGGGTATAGAGCTTGGTTCCGTGTCTCTACAACCTTCACAAAAAAACATGTTTCCCCAGGTGTGGATTCCAAACCCTTTCTTTTGCCAGTGGAAGCACTTTGTACTTTTTTTGGATGACTTGTAATCTAAGCACACTGTGTCAAAATAATAGCTGAGGAAAAGGTTATTACCTATTTTATCAACAGACTTCTTTCCCACAGTAACGTATAAACACTACTCATAAGAACTCTTCTGATCTTTGAGGGGGAAAAAACTACTTAATGTAAAATTAAAATTGCAACATCGAGCCTCCTAAATTTCCAAGCCAGACAATCTATTTCCTTAACAGTTACGTATGTCACTCAGTTTCTGGGTTGACATGATGATTGTTTTCTCTCTGCCATGTCAGTATTTCATCAGCTCGTACAACAATGAGTGTGTGATTCAGCCTCGTGTAAAGAAATAGCTGTATCGTGCACTCACCTGGTGACAAATATACGCAAATGTGCCATTCATTATGACTGCACCAGCAGAAAACAAACATGCAACAACAAATTATGCTCTACTTTTATTCTGTTCACCTTTATTCTGAGATGTGCAAGTCCATTTCATTACATCCAAATTCACACTAAGAAGTGAAACAGGGGTTAGATTACAACTCTGTTCAGGTAAGAAGCAGTTACTCAAATTACATACAAATTACATTTAAAATGATGTTATATTATATTTCCTATATCTTTCCTACAAGAAAACTACCCTCACAAAAATAGAAGTCACTAAAGCTGATTTTCCATGGTTCTCTCTAGCTGTACAAATCAGAACCATCGCTTATTGTCTTACATTTTGACTCCTACACGATTATTTTGGTTTATGAAATAGTAGCTCACAGTTCATCTATCTCCCTCCTTGGCTGACTCCGCTGTCTAAGCAAATATTTTAAGTATTTTCTACAGCTGCCGCTTGTCCATGGTAATTTACAGTAAAACATTTACAAGACAGGTGTCTTCAGTATTTAAACATATTTATTTCCATATACTGTACACTCAGACCGACTCTGGCTGTGCATTAGATCTCAGAGCTCTGCTTCATATGAATAGCTTTTCTTGTAACATAACAGAATGTGGGAGAGATGGTTTTCTTTCAGCAAACGAAGGGGCAAGATCATCGTCTCCAAAGTGGAACCAGTGTAGAAGTGTCTTAAAGTGTAAAACTGCTCATGGCAGTAGATGATGCCTCAAAAGCCTTGGCTTCCATAGACTTACTTTGAACTTTTCTCAGTTTCAAATCAGCAGACCTAAAACCAGTAGGTGACTTAACGGTAGCTCCGTCCACTTCTTATATACCTTCTTTTTATTTTTAACCTATTCTTTTTTTAAATACATTTGGGCATTTTGTGCTTTTATTTGTAGATGGACATGAAATGAAGGCTGACAGACAGAGAGTGACATGCAACAAACCTGGATCTGGAGCTGAACCGGGGATGTTGCAGTTAGTGGTTAGTGATTTCAGCCACTTCCCTGCTGTGCTTAAATCAGTCTGAATGAAGCATGTGTAGTGGTACATGTAATCAGCTTTCTTTCAGTGTTCCTGCCAAAGGCCATCCACTGGGAGCATCCACGAAGGCCAGGCAAGCGCCAAGTTGTTGACACTGTTTAGAGTGAGAACACAGATGTGAAGGTCTTCATCCACTGCATCCTTTCATCTGTGATGAGGCCTTTGACACATTTCCAGTCAAACATGCAATGGCTTTGAGAGAAATCTTAAAGGCATAATGTACTGATATTATGTAGTTGCTCCGACACAGGGCGGAGACCACAACACAGACGGCGTTTGTGAATCATGGTTCAGTTTGATCCAGACTGACACCCTGGACTGGCTGAATCAAATCACCTTCTTCTACATGTACATGATTGTAGGTAGCTTCAAACTTGAAGATTGTACAACAATCATTCAGATGACTCAGTTTTCCTACACACTGGTGACAACCTTAAAGGTCCAGTGTGTAAGATTTAGGGCAATTTAGGAGTATGTAATTCCAGAAATGGAATCACATGAAAATGAGATTTGTGTTTTCATTACTCTAGAATGAGCTGTTTATATCTACAGAGGGAGCAGGTTTCCTTTCATAGAATCTGCCATGTTTTTACAGCAGCTATGCCTATGAGTGTAGACCACAGTTAACATGGACAAAACAAAGATCTTTGATAATTTTTTTTCCTAGCTGTAGGAGAGGATGGGTGGTATTCAGTTGATTGTAGTCTACAACTTCACCACTAGATTTCACTAAATATTACAAACTGAACCTTTAATGTGATAATGTCAGTGTTTAGAAAGTTGATAACTGTTGCATATTCATCTCTCTAATGTTTCTCCTGATGGTCGAGCTAGTTATTTCTGTATATTTGTATAATGGCTGAAAAAAGGGCAATTTTGTCCCTGATTTAAAAGCCATTGAACCGTGGTGTGTCTGCATATACTGCTTGTATGTTATTCTTTTTGTGTTGTCTTTGTACTATTACAGTACAGGACTAGTGCCATAATTAAATATGTGTGAAATACCACTACTTAATCCTTTCCTCGCACTGTATTTCATTTACGTATGCACTGCTTTGGTTTATTGTAATCAATAGCCGAAACTGGAGGCCTTTTCACACCACACTTAGCCCCATTTAACCTGCCTCTTAATCTTGTTCTGTCACATGCTGCAGTCAGGCTTAAAGTGGGTTACCGCCATGATACTGTACTTGAATGTGAATCTTGAAGTGTCTTTGCATTTCTTCAGGCTCAACGATGCCATCAAGGGAAGCTCGCATGATGATCGCAACTGATTCAAATATATATGAGTGAAGTCTTCAGTTTAGAGGAGTAGGTACTTGCACAAGCGCTTCAGTACTGAAAGTATTCAGATTTTTTCAGGATGTTTTTCTATATTTGAGTATAATATGTTTACTTTATCATATGCCTATTCCACATCACCTTAAAATGCTTGAACATAAATAAAATAGCAAACAAAGTCATTAAAAACAACAAGTTAAATGGTCACTGAGACAGGTTTGATATGGGTGGATATGTTTGGGTGGAAATGTCTGCAGGAACTAATCACATTGAAGAGCAGCTCAAGAGCTCAGTAGAAGAGGCTTGGAACTCCAAATATTCCCCCCAAAAGCTCTCTTTATGTGCACTTCTCTGTGGCGTCTTTGTTTTCCACAAAATCAAACACGTGATATATTATTGGCTGCCTGCTGCCATTTGCACACTCAGTTTTCTCAGAAGACAATTAATTTTGGATTAACAAGAGCTCAGTGGGAATCTCTTCCCCCGAGGCCAGACCTGGTGTAACAGTAAGGGTTACACTCCCTGTCAGCATGTTTAAAGAGATAATACTGGTAATTCGTCCTTCTGTCTAAACTGATCATGAAGCAAAAACCTGCAAAAGTCTGTGCTAATTTGTGCACCTAAGTTCAGTGAATCCCTGCCATACACAAGAAGACTTTTGAAAGACTGAAATGTGAATTTTTTATTTGAGTGTGAATCCTGCAGGGTCACTACAGCTAGATTCCTTATGACGTATGTATGTTTGATTTTTCAGTCTTTTTTAATTTTCTGTATTGAGTGAGTTCAGCCTTTCATCTCCGCATAAAAGTAGGAATCAGGTTAGATCATCAGATTTGAGGATTTAGTGAATAAAATTCTGTTTGTGCCATATTCATTTTAGGTTTGGGCTTAGGTTTAGAGAGAGCACACTTACTGCTGTTCACAATGTTCACGTGACTATTTGCAGGACTTAATGCGAACAAGAACCATAAGTTCAATCAGATGTGTCTACTATTCAGTTCTCTCAACTACAAGTAGATCAAAAATGTGTTTAGTGAGATCACAATGACCTTGACCTTTGAACTTTGGCCACCAAAATCTATTCAGTTCATCCTCATGTCCAAGTGAACACTTGCCAAATGTTGTGACATTCTGTCAAACTCTTCCTGACATATGGTGTTTTAAACGTAATGGGGACTGACACACCTTCTCATAGAGATGCATCATGGACGCATCTAAAAACTAATGATGATCTTAAACATGTCCGTTTTTGATGCAACATCAAGATGGAAATGAGCCTGACTTCAGGCATCTCATACTTCTCAGAGTTTTTCGATCACCTTGAAAAGTGGTTTGGAGTACGACCGGCTTCAACAGACTGAATTAACCAAATCCAGCTGCTCCATGGAATGATCACCACATACAAATCTACATCATAATTGAAAAAGTTTTACTGCTCTTCATCTCATCTTCATCTGATCAAATACAGCACGTTCCCCAACTGTGGTTTACATACTCCGGTCTTTTCAGTTATCTAAAATCAGGCGACTTTTTATTTCTTTTTTGCTTGTTGCTCCTCAGTATTCACCGTGCAGCTGATGTGCTGTCAACACTTTGGCGAAGTGGAAGCAGGAAAGCAGTATAATGACTTAATCAGAGTATTTTACATGATAAATTCGACCAAAACAGTTCTGAGAAGTAAAAGCAAAAGACGGGCTCCAAAATGCTCAACACTCTGTAGAGCTGAGATGAACTGCAACTGAATTTGTTATGAGTGATAGTATTGATTAGTGCAGCTTTAAGAACACGCTGCATTACTCTTATTCGTTGACACTGTTCTTATGTTTTACTATTCAAGTGAGCGGTTATAAATGGGGGTTGAGGTTTCATTATAATCTACTTTACAATAATATTTTTCATTCTATTAAGGGAAGGGATAACTGCTTATACTCAAGTGAATAAATGATAATTGTTGGCTCTACATTTATTAAAAGGATGCTGCACTGTCGAAACTTTGATCAATACCAATTGCTGCTCTGGCGTATTGATTGATACCGTCGTTAATATTTAATCGGGACTGGGATACTCTTATTTACATCCGCTATCTCTTTTAAGTTGATCTCCCAAAGGGTAAGGAGGTATGCATTTGTGGGTTACGGCGCTTCTACATCAGTGGCTGTCCATTTGAGATGATTGATTAAGAAATAAAAGTCCCTACATTTACCATCACCCTATTTTCAGTGTCAACTGCAATAACACTACGGGCCATAACTGCAGAAAACTCATTGCTCATCTCTTTTCACCAAGTGCCTCGCTCTCCAGTTTCACCGCTGCGTTCGGGATAGCGAGGTTTAAAATAGAAGAGTTGGGACTATTATGGCGGATAGTGATGAGCGGAGGCAATGTGCAAAAGTTAATGCGTGTTAAATGATGGATGTGAGATGTGGAGGAAAAAGGACTTCTGGAATATCTACACGCACGCTGACATTTTGCTGCAGTTGCTCTTGGTCTACATTTCCTTTTGTAAGAATAGTATAAATAAAGGAATTCAATAATGTCAAAAGCTATTGAATGGATTCATCTCATTAGTGAGCTGGATTGGAAAACTGTCTTTAGCAATTACAGCATATGTGCAGGTCATGTGCTTTGAGTGGAAAGCTAATGTAAACATGCTAACATGCACAAAAATGACATTCTATAAATGCTGATGTTTAACAAATAAAGTTTCATTAAAACCACATCTCATTAAAACTTTTTTAATTAGCAGTAAACACAAATGATGGGAATAGTATTAGATTTGCAGATCTGCTCATAAGCACAACATGTACAAGAAAATGGGCACTGAGGGAAAAGCCAGATTGCCATGAATGAATGCAGGGTTTGATTCCCATATGGCTGTATTTTTATCAGGTCGTCAGTTGTCAGAGTAAACTACATGACAATGATATGAGTTGAAATCATTTTCCTATTTAAAATACAAGAAGAGTATCGTCTGGAAGAGTTCGAAAACAAGAACAAGATGAAAACAACGTAAAAGGTGAAACAAGGAGAAAACATTGTGAAAGACTCAACAAGACAAGTACGACCTGAAAGACGCAAGACAAAAATTATGTAGAAGACTCAACAAGATGAAAACAACATGAAAGACGAAACAAGATGAAAACATTGTGAAAGACACAACAAGACAAATACGATGCAAACGACACAATGTGAAACACTGCATTAAATACATTTAGCTACTGAAAAGTGTGGCTGGTTTATTTTTACAGCTTCTAACACTCGACACATTTCTGAGCAAATATACTGCAGAAAAAACCCACAAAGTTTACAATAATGATGAGTACAATAAATAAATAAATGCAAATACAATAAAATAAGACATCTGACCATGTGATGGTGCAAAAGGAAATGCCAGAGTATTGCCAAGTCCAGAACTTTGAGGCTCATGTTAAAAACCCACTATGTTTTTACTGATATATTTCAAAGTGGTACATCGACACTGCCGTCCTCAGAGATCTGCAACTGCTGTGTCTAAAACACCTTATGCACATAAAGTTTTAGAACTCTTTTGCTACAGCAGATTTGGCCGTCAGCTGCAGTGTACTTTACAGCTTGAGTGTTGATCTGGAAGTTTTTCCTGATAGCTTGGGGAAGTCTCTCGCAGAGTTGCAAACATGAGCTAAAGGCAATATTTTGCATGTTATGTTTTGAAAGCAGAGTTGGATTGATTGTTGATGACGAGGCAGAAAGAGGCTGAGGGGAACCACGAGGAAGAGCATCTGTCCTCAGTTAACGGCTTATTATGTGTGTCTCAGTAGGAGAAGGTAGAGAAGCTGCAGGATTTAAGCCAGAGACGCTAAACAGTGTCAGTAAAGCCGGACTTTTCAACTCATTTCAATATCGGAGACAAGTTTTCACTGTCGGATTCAAATCATTAGAGTTTTGACGGAGTCGAGGCTCCGTCGTCTGGGATCGTTTGGTTCATAAAACTCTAAAAGTCTGAAGTCGGCCTTTTTTCCGTTGACTCTGTTTTCTTCTTCCTCTGTGGTTAAATCAGTACAGTAGAGCTAGCGCCCCCTATAGGCAGGTCTGTCGGTCATTTAAATACCTCGATGAATTTTATTCACCAATTCCACAAATCTGATGATCAGATTCTTACTGTGATGTGGAGAAGCTTAAACTCACTGAAAGAAAAACAAAAAGTCTCAAAAAACATCAAGTTGCAGTCTCGTCCTTAAAAAAATCTAAAAACTCTAAAAAAAGACAAAATTCCTGATAAACTGTTTACATGACTAATGAAAATGAATAGTCCACTTATATTCCTGTTTACATCCAGCTTTGCATTCTACAAACTATTTAAAAAAGCATTCTTTCAAAGCCTCCATCTTTCATTCCTTCAAACACCTTCTGGAAAAGGTTGGCTTTTCCATATCTGCTCATATCCATAAACCTGCTGATATCCTCTGTCATAATGCTTTACAGTCGGTGTGTTTCTCTTTATTCTTTGGATTCATCCATCTGTACCAGAGAGGATCTTTGTTGTGACTCCAGCTGATCATAAACAGGGGTCGTGTGTCTCAACCTGCAGTAAAACAAGCAAATGTGATGCATATTCCCAATGCGTCTTATTCATGTCCAAAGACTCCTCATAAAACCGGGATAATATCAGCATATCCCATGTGTCTTAGTGGGAAAATGCTCCATTCGGAAAAAGGCCTGATTCAGAATATCCGAACGGAATATTCTGTTTACACGACACCTGTCAAATTCACAATAATGGTTCAATATTAGTGTAGATGTGAATGTACTCACTGTGTTTAATGTGAGAGGGGTCACACTTTAGTCTTTTCAGAGTCTTGTAGTGCACGGGAGGCATACGTGTACATGTGAAAAGACTGTTGTTCGCTGCTGGATTTAATCCTGAAAGTAGGCCAGAAGTGCCCGAAGTTACGTTTTTCTATGTTCGTGCCAAATAAGGAGCAGAAGGACACTCTAGGAAGGAGTGTGAGGTGTGTGTGTCGTACACAGAGAGACAGGCTGCTTCTCATTAGGCTTAAATGAAGGAGACGTGTAAGAAAAAGATGAGACGTCCCTTCCTGATCAGCTATCAGTCGGTTTTCAACAGTCCATGGTGTGTACATGTTCACACAAGCCCTGTCCACATTTTTAATGAGGGTTGCATAAAATGTTTGCACTGTTTGGCCATTACTGAAAGTATGGAGGTGATGTTGGTTTTTTGTGGCTTATTTTGAAGCAGTTTGTGAGTCTTGAGGTGGTTTTGTTATTTGTCTAAAGTACGTGGAGTTGTGGGGGTAGATTGTGCGGCCGATTCATTCAATATGCAGCTGAGGTTAAGAAGCTGAACAAAAGTCAGAGGAGTGTGAAGAGGAAAAGCCCCCCTCGGTACTTTGACTGTATACTAGGCCAAAAAGAAAGGGTTTTGTGTATAGTTGGAAGTCCGTCAGGGCACCTCCCCCAGGGAGACACAGATATCCATAATTCTGCAACCACTAGCTGTGCTCCGTGGCTTGAAACGGCAGTCTGGGAGAGTTCACTTTTTGTTTAGAAAGTAAAGAGCAATACCTTCAATCTGACAAGGTGGTGGGAGGTGAGATTGGAAGCAGATTTTAAAGGCGATGGAAAATTAATTGAGCTTACTATTGAAGCTAGTTGAAAAGCTTCAATATGAGCTGCTTTGTTTGTGTTGATAAAAAATGAACCAGGGGAAAAACACCATTAATCATATTCCAAGGCCAGTATTTCTCTAAAAAGACACTAAAAGGCTTAATTAGCCTATTTTTAATGTCAGTATCCATAAAGCGTATTTTATACACACCTGAATATACTATGTGTGTATTTAATGAATAAAAAATGCTGCTGTGAAATGACTTGAAAATGATCCCAGAGGAACTTGGGGACGACTGTACAAGAGCAGTTTGATGAAAACAAGACTTTTTTACAGGATTTTAAAAATGTACCTACGTAGAAAATGAAGCAGATATCGTCTTCATTGTAGCATCTAATTATTAAAACTGTAAACTGAGACTGCAGATGAATTAAAAACACATTTGAAGCTCAGATGTTTGTATCTGTGCATCAATGTCCTCCCTTATTTATATTTACCCATTATTATTGTTATTACTTTTATTACTATTATCAATATGCACAGGAATCGTAGTGTCATAATCGTCTCATGTGTCGACTTTGGAAACAACTCAGGCTTTGATTAACGTAAATTCCCTTTTACATCCATGTGAGAGAAGGACAGAGAGGTGGAAGGAAGAAAAACAAGCTTTTTATCTGACTCTTGAACTCCATGAACTGAAAACGAAGCTGATTTTTACCTGCAAAAACGTATTTTTTTTATTGTTAGTTTTAGTCTTGGTTTCATTAAGTAAAACCTTGCCTCCCACCCATGAACATAACTAGTTTTCCTTGATGGAGCCAAATTGGATGCATTTAGATGAGGATCGTAGACTTTTTTATTGTATTTGATGATACTGGTATTAACTGAGACACAGCTTGCCTTTTCAGTTTTAGCAGAATCACGTCTGAATCAATTTGAAAGTGATTTCCTGCAATTTGTAACTCATATATTTATCCTGCTGTGGGTACAGCAGTGATCCAGCTCAATTACTTACTAATCTCAGGTAATTACAGGCTTTACAGTGTTTGTGCACTGATCTAAAGTTAAGATTGTACAAACTTGCTTTCAACCACAATTTAGAACTCCCGTATGATTACACTGCAGCACATTTTTAATCTTACTATATTGATCTGCAAGAAGTCCTGCTTTCTGTTTCTCTTGTTCAAACAGTGGCCTGCGTCAGATACAGAATAGATGCCTGAAGCTGGTCGGGATCCAGTGTTTTTCTCAAGGAGACTTCAGTAAGATGAATGCCTCCTTATGCAAGAAATTTGGATGACACTGTGCATTTCGAAATGCAGCTGTTCATATATTTGCGCCAAGGAACCGAAGGCTGCCAGTAGGGCTGGAAGACGGCGTGTTACAACACCTGAAAGTTGTCGCACACTAACATCCCTCCTGTAGGACAAACTGGTTTGTCATTGCTGTGCTTGTGGACAGCAGTGAATGTGTGAGCCGCAAACTCTCAAATTGTATTTCTCTCGTTCCACACAAACATACACCTTTTTGAAAAACACTCTCTCCAGCTCAGGCTCAGGCAGAGTTCCAGTGGTTTGCTGCTTGCTACCTGTGGATTAGTTAATCCTCAAAGTCCCTTTGAATCAAATCACTCAATGTTGCTCCTGGCAGGTTAGTAACAAACACATACCCACAGTGATAGAGCCGTCATTGATTTCAGTGTGGAGACCAAATACAGACAAGGTGCAGTTTGAAATCCAAACAGGCTTCATGGGCTGTGAAGGTCACCTCAAGATGTTTTTGATCAGTCGTATGCGCCGCACCCTGCTGAGCCATCCTCTCTCTGGAAAACAAGGGGAGAGCGACAGATGCATGTTCGACTCGTGAGGAGAAAGTGTTAGAACTTCATCTGTTCTTCTTTCTGGCTTCATTTATATCATCTGTCGGTTCGGGTGATCTGTTCAGGACTACATACGGAAGTGGCCCGAATCAGTGATTTGTGCTGTTCACACTGTCACGGAAAAACAGACCTGAGTCACGAATGAGTGAACAGATCAGATTTGAGACACTTCTGCCGTAGCCATAGAGTCACGTCTGACTGAATCTGATCAGCGACTGGTAATAACAGCTGTCAATCACATATTTACTTGTCTGAAAACACCTGTGAATAGACAAAGACTGCGCCACGGAGTCGATGCAAGTCTCGTTTCCTCTCAGACACTTGAATTATAATACGATCAAAGATAATTGTGTTTTTTTGAGCAGTAACACTGCTGTGAAAAGCATAATAATAATAAATAAGTTAACATGAACACCATCGATAAATGATTACATACACATTGTTAGTCGATGCTTAGTACTGCATTAACTAATGTTAATTAATGTACCATTATTATAAATTGTTATCAGTTATTCTAATTAATGAGTCATTTTCAGTTACATTAAAACTAGAAATATAACAAATATTGTGATTCTGGAGTAAGGTACCTGTCGTCCGTGCAGCTGCTCCATGATTGATGCAACTTGAGCTTCACAGGAAACATCGTCATGTTGTTAATCCTACATTTCAACGATAGCTCAGTCTGCACCACCTCTTCTTTCTTTTCCTCCAGCCTTGTTCTAACACAGACATTTTTCATGATGTGTCTGCTCCTTTCTCGCAGTGATGCTACGCTCTGCTGCCCACTGAAACAGCTGTCTAGCAAAGTGGGGAATGATGGAGGAATAAAGACAAAAACCAGCAAAGATGGAAGGATAAACAGCTACTGTACTGATAGCGCCGCGACGCGCTGCAACGTGGGCTGGAAGCTGTTGGCCTTTTTGTTGCTTGTGTTGTTTGTCAAGTGCTGTAATTAACCACATGCATATTGTGATTCAGGATGAGATTCTGAGCCAAGTCGTTATTAATTCAGGTGCAAATTGGCAAAAATATATCCACGTTCGAATGGAAATGAGTCTGTTTTCACAGACTAAAAGTCTGACCAACAGAGTGTAGCATGAGAGATCAAATGTTCAATAGGGGTATACAGGTAATAAAATGCTCTTCCTACGTTTCCTCTTTTACCACCATTTAAATTCATGTTTTATAACTGAAGAATGAAAAAGAAACTAAATGTATACTGATGACATGTAGAAAACTGAGCCTCGTTTGGTCCAGACTTTGTTTGAGGACTTTTTTTCTCATAAATGTATAAGTTTATAATCTCAGAGGATACGTGCGATTCTTGTGAAAGTGTGAGTTTCATATCATACATTTATTGCTTCAATCTTGGAGAATATCTGAGTTTTTTCTCGTAAATTTGTGATTTTGTTTCTCATAAATCTATAACTTTCTAATCTCAGAGGACGTGAAAGTTTTTTCTTGTAAATCTGTAAGTTTTGTCCCCATAAATGTGTGAATTTTTCTCACATTACTTCAGTCTAAAAATGAATATCCATGTTTTTCTCATAAATTCATAACTTTATAATCTTGGAGAATATACACGTTTTTTCTCATAAATTTGAGTTTTTTTCTGGTACATTTACTACTTTAATCTTTAAGCATTTTTTTTTTGCTTGTAAATGTATAACAAGCTATTTTTTTCTCTTAAATTAGATTCATAAATGTACTACTTTAATCTCAGAGAATATCCACTTTTGTTCTTGTTAATTGTTGTGTTTTACCTCCTGTATAAAGGAGAACCTGGATCACAGCTTCGTTAAGTATTTCACTCTGACATTTCACGACATGAAACATTTTCACAGAATAGTTTTTTTTTCACAAAAGAGAAAACGAAGTTACCGACAGATTGTGCAGAAGTAAAGTAACTGATCTGAACCTACATATTCAGCTGCAGGCTTCATCTGCTCTTTCTTAGTTTCCCCATAAACTGTGCACAAAAAGTCTATCAGCAAAAAAAAGTATGAGTTCAACCAACAACACAAATATTAATATTCACCACAGAATGTTTGTCAAACACCTACAGCGTCTGCAGCCGAGAAAAGCATCCTGCTAATGTATGCAGTGAAGCAGAATAATCCATTTTATACTTACATTTGAGAAAAACACAAGTAGAAAGGAGTTTTATTTTTGACAGCACTAATTTTAAATCATACGAAAGAGCATTTGAATCCTGATTTATTTTAACATATCGCCGGTGTTTAAAAGGGGATCTTCCCTCAGTCTCTGCATCATCAACCTGCATCCGATTCAAGGCTAAAAATGACCCCGTTTGCGTCTTTATGCAGACACAGGTGTTCTTGGCTTCCTGAAGTGTTTTTTGCACGCGGCATATTTGGATGCGATAAGGCTCTGGATGTGATTTCCTCGCTGGGAAACGGTGCGTGGTTTCAAGTCTGGCAGAGTAACACACACAGAGCTCCTGCACCACTCTGGAGGAGCGAGGCTGGCGAGGCTGACATAGTCATTTTCTACATGAGCTGCCTCAGCCACTGCAAACAGGCAAAACATTAGTCATGGCCGTGTACCACAGCCGTGATTAATCTGACAGAGATGGAAAACAACAGTCAGTGGCATTTCATTATTCACTTATGCCAGCAGAGTTTGGGTAAACAGCGTGACGGAGGGCTGCCCAGACCAGATTCAAAGATAAAAGTTTGCTGTCGTTTTCAAGGATGTGCAGACTCCACAACACTGATCTCAAGGGGTAATCAAGCTGCCAGTCAAGGAGGAAGCCATCTGCTTCGAGTCAAGGGTCATGTTTGGGTAAAGATGAACAGACACAGACATGCACGGAGCAAACAAAACGGCTATTTGGCATTATGTTGGACATCAGGCACACGCTGCACTAATGCTCCGCTGTGCAAAGCAAATGGATCATCCGGAAATTATACCACAAATGTAAACTCCCACTACTGAGCAGGAGTCATTCCATGTGAAATCACCTCTGTGCTAAAACACAAACGACCACGACCGTCGACGTTTATCATCTGGATGAGTTCTGATGGAGAGGAAATGTTTGGCCACGTTTCATCTTAACACAAAATGTCATTGTTCCATAGTGTGAATCTCATCAGATGAATTTCAACTTTGAAGACACTGTAACAATAATTAACACAGAAACACTGCGTTCTCTTTGCTTGTTGAATTAAGTGCTTGTGAAGCACGATGCAACATGGTGTGTGACATGAGATGGAAAGTCACCGAACAGATAAGAAACGCAGCTGTTATTCATTATTGTAGCGTTGATGTGATTCTGCTGAGACTACACCTTTAGCATCTGTGGATTTGTTCTTTCTATACAATAAATTAAACTCAGAGTGAGGGAGATCATTATATTATCAGACAAATGATTTCTAATGGATGTTGTTAATACTAATATTTGACAGCTTGTTGCACTGCGAGTGGCCAAAAATCAATTAAGGCAGCTTTAATGAAAATAGGTTGTTGTCACTGGCGTCTAGAAACAAACCATTAGAGTATTTAATGATGTGTCGCCTCCATCGGCAGGATGTCGCCGTTTGTCAGAGCCGTCCACTGTACGAACCAATGAGACAGTGTTTAACTGAAAAACAGTTTGGACGGAATCAGTGACGAAAAGAAGCTCAATCCGGATGTAAGTTAGTCTGTTGAGTGAAAACGACCACGAATGAAATTAAAACTGGGAGATATGATCAAAAATGTAATCGTGATAAACTTTTTAACAGCAGCTGATGTCGATAATTATCACAGTCAATGTCCAGTCATTATCTCTTTGAAGGTCCTGAGTGAAAGTTGGTTATTTGTGGTTTTAAATTATTCGCTAAAGACAAAACAAGATGAAAATAATGTCAACGACGCAACAAGACGCAAACAACGAAGGATGTAAAGCTCGCAACAAGACATAAAAGACACAAAAGACGAGGTGAAAATGACACAAAGGACAATGAAAAAGACGCAACAAAACAACGAAGGTGCAACAAGACAAAACGGACGTAAGAGAAGCAACGAGATGGAAATTCAACAAGATGCAAATGGTGTAAAAGACGAAACGTGGCAAAAAATGACATAAGACAATCAACAGGACGAAAAGGACATAAAAGACGCGACGACAGCCCCCCTCGTTTTGTGATTTAATGCTTATTTTATTCGTCTTTATTTTGACTGCATGTTGTGAGAGACGCTGGCTTTCACATATAAAATGATATGACAGTAGTGATGGTTTGTCCTAAATGACGTGGCCGAGCGGTGAACGCCGATGGACTGCTCTCTTCTCTCCGTCGTCTCGAAGCTGCTGCGACTGTTTCCCATTAGAGCAGACGGTTCAGAGCGATAGCGGATCTGGCTTTTCTCAATTAAAAACTTTCTGCACACCACGAATAATTGGCCTCAGTATAAAGGTTCAGTTACTTCCTCAAATTACTTGCTTTAATTACTTACTTGAGATTCAATCACTTTTTAGATTAAACTCATTTTGATGGGCAGTATCAACACCATTAATGATATCAGGAAACACTCGGGGCTCGTGTGAGGATTTCAAGCCGACGGTGACTTAAAATAGCTGGTAATAAATGTATCAGACACCATTTTGCTCCAGTCTTGGCATGACTTTCTGCATGTCTGAAGCTCTGAAACAGTCACATCATATCATTATATCACATTGCATTCATTATGTCTCGGTAACTTTTGTACAAAAATGAGTACGGCAGCAAAGTTATAAGTGGAGATTCTGCACAGAAACAGCGTGAAGGAGGATACTGTTAAAATGGCAAATGTAAATGCTCTTTGAAACTGTGGCTGTAATATGTGGAATGATTTGATCTCCTCATCGTTCACGCTACTCGTTGTAGAACCAGACGTGTTTCTGTGTCAGTCATGAGTCTGTATTCGACTAAAGAAGTTGAGAACAGAGTCATCGTGACACCAAGTGACAGGAGAGGCTTTAAAACGTCCTCACACTAACAAGAGGAGGAGACATACAGCCGAGGAAAAAATAAGAGACCAGTCCACATTTCAGACCCGAACCAGCTGAAAACCTCTGAAATGAAGCTGAGCTTTAAGCTGCATAAAACACCAACAGCAAAGTGAAACCGAGCATCAACGTGTCCATTGAAATCCAGATTATTTGACCAGATATTGATTTCTGAACTCTTGTTAAATTAAATCATTATCGTGTTGTTTCAAAATGAATTATTCATTTTGTTCATTTTGTTTCAAAATTAATTATTTAGAGTCTGAAAACACTTTGAGCAGTTGTTATTTTCTGCAAATAAATGCTTCAAATGACAATGTTTTTATTGGAATTTGGGAGAAATGTTTCCAACCTGTGAATAGTAAAACCAGTGGTAGACGCCACGTGACTGGAACGAACAGTTTGATCGTAGTTTGACTCCAAAGCTCCTCTTGCTTGTGTTTTTAAAGACTTGCGACTGTTTATCTCGTTGTTGTTCTGTATGGATGAACTGTTATAAATGTGTGTAAATGTGTCGGTCTCTGCTGTAACTCATGACACATCCTGATTAAATAAAGAAAACACCCCTAATCGGAGGATGTGGGAAGACGTCGCAAACAACCTTCAAAAAGGTGTTTCCATTTCCATTTCATTTCCATTTTGAATAAAGTCTGACGCAACGAACACACAACTCGTGACTGATCGGCTGATTGACATAAAGTTGTTTCCATTTCCATTATGAGCATTAACTCTTTTTCCATAAACATTTTCTAATGCATTTAGAGAAACTAGAGCTGTAGCGATTAATCGTTGATAATCGATTATCGGTTTGAGTAGTTTTTGAAAGAAAACACACTCACATTCTCTGATTTCAGGTCCTTAAATATGAATTATTTTCTCTTTTCTGTGACAGTAAACTAATATCTTTAGGTTGTGAATCAAAACGAGACGTGTGTGGACGTCGTGACATTTCTGACATTTAACGGACCAAACAAAGAGAATAATCATCATCAGCCCTCATGGAAACACACCTATTGTGCCTCTTTTCCTTGAAATATCACGGCGACGCCTGACCAGTGTCATAGTGTAAAATGAATTTATTCCACGTGTGTCGTCAGTCCTCTGAATAACATTAAAGTCGGTCCAAAGCAGATGATTAAAACATGCTCTTCCTTTCGGCAGATTGCTTCTGCATGTAGGAGGTCGCCTCCCGAGTATCCGTCCGACCAATTTCCATTTCATGTCCTGCTGTGACCCGAACTGGAATTACTGTGACCTCCCACATTGATTGGCCGGGACATCCATTTCCAGGCGTTCCGTAATTAGCATTGGAGTTAATCCCTCTCTGTCTCATCCCTGCTGCCTTTTTTTCCCCCCTCGTGAGAGCTGACCTCTGTCAAAGATAAGGAACACACCTCCGCCGCCTCGCTCTCGTCTCTCCATTTTCACGGATTCTTCTGAGCTACGCCGATAAACGTCGCTTTTCAGGAGACTTTTTTGTTACAACCCGGCCCCTCATTCCTGTCACTCAGTCAATCAGCAGCCAATTAAGAACACCTAATTATCTTTTTCTTTTTTTTTTCTCCTCACTTGTCGCTGTTGAAAAAGCTGAAAGGAAGGTCATACACTCAACTAGGTTGTAAAAGTTAAGTACAAGATAACAAAATACACTTCCCTGAGCTTTTTACCTTTATGTGTCATTTACTGCAGAATGGATGACTAGTAGCAGACAGAGAACTCCATTACTTCAACTACTTGTGCAGATAATAAGAGCTGAAAGTGTGAATTGAGCCACGGTCCGTGAACATCACTGTAACCTGAAGGAGTCATGGAAACAGCATCTTTAAAGTTGGCATTTCCTGAAAAAAACACACACGACAGCTACGCTTCTTTCTACTTTTACTTTGCAAACGCAGTAACTTTGAGCTGCTTGTTCTGTTTTCACATTTACTTTACAATATTTCTACTACTTCAAAATGTTCATTTGTTTCTATTTTTTTAGGTTTAGGTATAGAGGGAGGACAGTGACAATCCTGACGCTGGAAATATTCACCTTCATTCCTGCAGATACATCCAGCACAGACTAGTCTATGACCCGTTTAAAATTTTTACAAAAAGAAAAAGTGTAATTTTTTTCTACCTGAAACTCAATGGCCTTGGCTTATTTTCTATTTGATCACATGTTACTATACGTCACACATGTCCATCCTTCATGTGGTCTTCATATGGTCTTCATGTGGTCTTCACATGGTCTTCATGTGGTCTTCACATGGTCTTCATGTGGTCTTCATATGGTCTTCACATGGTCTTCATATAGTCTTCATATGGTCTTCATGTGGTCTTCATGTGGTCTTCATATGGTCTTCATGTGGTCTTCATATGGTCTTCACATGGTCTTCATATGGTCTTCATATGGTCTTCATATGGTCTTCATGTGGTCTTCATATGGTCTTCACATGGTCTTCATATGGTCTTCATATGGTCTTCATGTGGTCTTCATATGGTCTTCATATGGTCTTCATATGGTCTTCACGTGGTCTTCATGTGGTCTTCATATGGTCTTCATGTGGTCTTCATATGGTCTTCATATGGTCTTCATGTGGTCTTCATATGGTCTTCATG
>JAPQRN010000010.1:646860-657454 GCA_037367275.1 Coranthus polyacanthus
AACCACAATACTTTCATCATTCTGTGAGTTCAAATACCATCAAGCCGGCATATGGATGGGGAAACAGTATCTTAACATCGGCTCCACTTATTTAACATGGCTTTTGTCTGAGCCTCACAGACCTACAAAGACAGTGTTTATGTTAGGGCTGCACGATTAATTAAATCGTAAGCGCAATACGAGCCTTTTGCAATTATATAATTGCAAAACCTACACTTGTCACGGATCAGGTGGGAACCCAAGTGCAGAACGACAAGGGATGGTGTTTTCTCAGAGCGAGTGTTTATTGAAAAACGGAAAAGATATAAAAGGGCAGGCAGAACAAGTTGGCTGGCCGGGACGGAGGAGACTCTCAGCGGTTGGGGACAGTAGGCGGGTCGGGGTACCGGGGGGCGGACGGAGCTCGGTGACCAGAGGCAGCAGGTGAGTCAAGGTACCGGGAGGCAGGCAGGAATCGGCGGAAGGGTCGAGATCTGGGGCTGAAGACAGGCTCGAGGGCAGGCAGGGTCTGGTACCGGCGGTCCGTCGGAAAGGAAGTGCTGCAGAGTCATGAATACACAATGAACAATCTGGCAGTGACTGTGACAGAGAGACTTAAATAGTGGGCCGGTGATTATGAGCAGCTGGGAGACAACAGGTGAATGGAATGAATGCGATTACTGGGAGAGGAGGAGTGAGCAGGTGAAGGCTGTGACACTGATTTCAGGGAGTGAGAGAGGGATGGCAGAGTGCTGGCAGCAGGCAAAAAAAACAAACTGTAAAACGTAATAAATGCAGGTAAATTATTGAAAGTGAGAAGATCCTCCCTCACATCATCTGTAGCTCTCTGAAGTTACATCTGCTCTTGAATACCAAATGATGATGGGGGTTGAGTCGTTTCTTTATGCACATGTGGACGAACAAAGGTCAGGATGTACGTATGCAACCTGGCACACACAGATGTGTAAACCGACGGGAAGGGATCACTTAACACATTATCCTTGAATTTAGTTTGTAAATCTAAAGCAGAAAACATGTTTTTCTTTTAAAGTTGTTACTGTGTGCTGTCAGATGAGGCGCCTGAACCGCCGGCTGACGAAAAGTGTCCACAACCACGGAGACGCTGGTTCAAAGGAGCATCTGGCGACACCATATGTCACACAGGACGCCTCTCAGGCCGACACGGACAGCTTCTGACATGAAGAGCTTTGACAAGGACTGGAGCACACTGGGTAATAAGGCTTCACCATATGACGATGTTTACTGACGATAGACGTATATCATCTCGTATTACGCTCTATCACTTATACCGTTGTGTTGCAAATCACGGCAATATTTTTGCATTATATTACATTTGGGTCCTTCCAACATTTAAGTGGTTCATCCATGGTCCTTGTCCAGCAAGTTTCAAGAAAATCAGTGCTGCAGATTCTGCGTAATCCTGAGACACGGGAGTGATGACATAACCTCATTGACAGAGGTACTAATAGATAAAATTAATAGTAAAAAAACTAAATAACAGACATTTTTATTGGTGGAGACTCTATGTGCAGTGTATTGAAGTACATATTTGTGCTAATGTGTACTGATCCACATTAGGCACAGCCCTTCTGTCTGCTGGTTTAGCCAAATTAGATTTAGGTAATATTCTCTTAGGGACTTACTGGCATTCTTTAGCAAGATATATGGTGATTGCATTCCATCTGTTCAAATACAGCACCATTTCCATTTGTAAACTTGCCATCATGTTTTCCACTTCATATTTTTGTCTGTGATTGATTTTGGGTTGATGGCTTCATGGCCAGCCAAGAGAAATATTTTCTTCCTTTCAGTTCACGGTGAATGAAATGCACTTTGTAACCTCCTTGAACATAAACTTTAGAAGTATTGCAGTTTGAAAACAGATTAGATCTGTAATTAGTAAATTCAGAAAATACAGGTTCAGAATTTATGACCTGACTTTTCCTCTGGTGCCACGAGGACATTAAGGATTAGAGTTCAGAGTCAAATATTAAAATCTGCCAAATTATAGGATGTTAACGTTGTTTTGTGTCTAAACCACAACAATGCAGATGGTTAAAAATGATTTTTGAGTTTGAGTGAGTTTGTTGAATTAGAATTAAAAGTGAAAACATTTTCCAGAACGTCCCAACTTTTACTGATTTGGGGTTGTAATTGTTAAATCCACTACTGTGGCTTTTACAAGACCAAAATATGTTGAATTCAAACATGTACATAATTATGGCAGTTTTCACTTGACAGTGTAGAAATGTTTTTTTATAATTGGCACAGTAGCCATGATGGATTAAACTGTCGGCGCTGCAGCCCTCGTGGCTCTCACTGCGACTTTTACACAAGACTTGATAGAAAAGTTTGTAGCAATTATTTGTCCCTGTCGTAGCGGCTGCTCTCACATCTGCCTCCAGTTATAGACGGAGTTAACTGAAGCACCAACCACTGCTCGCTGCTGAAATGTCTGATTTAGATGTTGAGACAGAGAAGAGACATTGGGTGAGACTGGGGTAGAGAGAGAGAGACAATGGACCAAACCACGCCAAAGAGGAGGAAAGGATGCCTTGAGAGTTTCTCTCTCTCCTCGAACTGGTGTAAAAAAGATAATGCAAATGAAAAAGTGGCCTGCTGAATGATGATAGAAGCTTAAAACCGGTTTGCGGCGTATCTGCTCTGCACTGACGGCACTGTTTCTGCTTTGCTCGTGAAATTAGGGAGGAGTTCTTATAATCTGGCTATTCAACACCTTCGTGTTTTAATAAGCTTAGGCTCGCCTTTATCCTCTTCTTTCCTAAACCTCCTTACTGACAGCTCAACGTTCCCATCACACACAGGGAAACGAGAACACGTTTTCTCCCTTGCATTTTGTTTCATTTCTTCCTTAGTCTGTTAGAGCACACTTTTCCACATGCTGTTATGACAGATGCTGGCAGATAGATTTTTTTTGCATTTTATTTTATTACAATTTTCTTCTCTGATCTGCACAAAGTGTAGGCAGGAATCAGGGGGAGGATTGTGTGACAGTCTGTTGAAAGAAACAACAGATTAATAACAACCGCAAAAGTATGTATGAGGGAGGGACAGGATGCTGTTACCATATCGGACTGATATTTGAGCCATTTGTAGAAACTTTTATGCATTTATTTCGGTATTAGTGACACCGGGCCGTGTATTAGACTGAGTAGTAATCCAGCGTAGGCGTGAGTCAAACTATCCCGTACATCGAAACATAACTCTGGTGTGTTGAGAACTGACACCAGGAGGTCTCGACCTAAGCGACCCCTTTTTCACTCAGTTCAGTCCACCGACACATGGTGGCTCACTGGTCCAATTCGAACCTCTTTTCATTCATGTGGAAGGGCAGGTAGTGAACTGTAAACACAGCAGTAAACACAACCATGGCTGAAGCTTTTAATGAAGGAACCATTATCAGCACCACCACCTGCTGTCAAAAGACTAAATGAGTCAAACAAAAAGTGAATAAAAGCGCAGTCATTGTTTTCTTCACTGGACACAGGTCTGAAGTAAAAGAATGACGGAGTTTCCTCTCCACCGATGAGCTTGATTATGAAGCTTGTGAAGGTATAAAGTTACTATGTTATGTTCTTATGTTTGCTGCTGTTTGTTGATCCACGGTTCAGACTAATCTGACAACGGAGGTGATGAGTGGTTTCACTGTGGCTGTTCTGTTTCTGTCTAAAAAACTGAACTCTGATAAACTATCAGCTGATGCAGTACGTGGACATTATAAGACAGTTGTGGTATTTTGAGCGGTTGTCTGAGTTTTTGTTTGGCTGTAGATGGTGAACTTCACACGAGGCTCGGGCCGGCCATCGCCAATATCTAACTTTTTCCCACGGGATCACGATGATGGTTCAACATCGTGATCCCATGGGAAAAAGTTGGGTTTTTTTGTGAGTGT
Source organism: Coranthus polyacanthus (assembly GCA_037367275.1). Classification (NCBI taxonomy): domain Eukaryota; kingdom Metazoa; phylum Chordata; class Actinopteri; order Kurtiformes; family Apogonidae; genus Coranthus; species Coranthus polyacanthus. The sequence continues at coordinate 650,774 of JAPQRN010000010.1, forward strand.
GTGTCTGCACGTGCGTAAACAGGTGGCAGGGGTGGGTGTGGCATGAATCCACTCTGTGTCTATATTTTCTGAATGTAGCTGCCTGTGCTATTTTCTCCTCAGTGCGTCTCTGTATATAGCCTGTCTGACTCTAAACTCCTTTAACAGTTCACTCTATGTTTTTTTTTTCCTCTAAGACATGTTTCAGTGCCTCAGCTGATGAGCTATTTTTGAAAACAACAGATTTCCAAAAAGACAAAGACGGAGCGTTTTTGTTGTGATCACACTGCGAACCGTGGAGTCGTACCGCAGACTAGACAACAGGGTTAGGGTTTCATTCTCTCTTCTTCACCCACGGTCGCAGACCTTTAACGGGATTCTGGATTGAGCAGACGACGCCAACACTCTTCATGTCGGTACAGTTCGATGTAGGCTGTGGGCTTGTCCTAGTGCACGTCTTCTCCCTGCTCTTGAGGGTCGGATTATTTTTTTAATGTCAAAAACTACAAATAACCCCTTTAACAGTTTCTAATAAAGTGTAGTTGATATTGACATTGCAGGTTAATCGTCATCATTGATTGTTCTCGTATCAGCCTTTATCAGCTCTAAGGTATGTGTGTGATAATGCGGCATGTGTGAGTATGGTGTGATATGAATTTACACTGTACTCCATTTTCTAAAAAGAAGAAAGGAAGCAGATTGAAAAAAACATGTCTTGCTATAATACGGTAGACGTTAAACAAGGGATAAAGGTCTGTCACCAAAACAAAGGGAAAAAGAAAGTGTGTGTGTGTGTGTGTGTGTGTGTGTGTGTGTTTTCCTCTTTTCTGATTGGCCGGTGCTGACCCTCGAAAGCTTCCTTACATATTTAATTGAATCGTCTCCACAGAGGACACATGCTTCTTGCCTCAGGTTATATGAGAAAAATAGATCCCACCAGCATAACTGAAAAGGCCAACTCAAGCAAGCTGCACAGATAACTCTGACACTGAGAAAATTAACTTCCGTCTGGTCATTTGAATGCCCTTTGGGTGTGGAAACAGCCTTTTTACAATGCTTGGTATTTAGACAGAAAAGCCCCAAAACTTGTGTAGAATCTTTAGATCAAGATCAACAGGAACAGATTATTTCTGACACGTTGTGGTTGGATCTGTTTCATCTGAACCAAGTACATAATAGAAACGTTAAGAATTCTTTGTTATGCATCTGCACTGAATAAACAGATAAAACAACACAAAGGATTTTGAAAATATCAATATTTATATTACTGAAATGAAAAAATTCTTGCTTATTGAAATTCAACCACTCGCTGGTAAATGTTTGCTTTTAGTCTGGGATTCAAACTCAGCTAAATTCTACATAGAATTTCCCAAATTAAACATGAGGGAGATAACTGGACATCATCTGAAGGCCACTCCCTTTTACTTGGATTATGTCAAACAGAAATAGCAACAATATACTGTACGTACTGATGAACACATTTCTTAGCCTCTGTTTCTGCCTATGGTTATACAAGATATTGCAGCTGACAGAAAAGTTTCGAGTTTCTCAGTACTTTATCGGCCACACTGGTAGATGTCTCCATTTCAAAGCCACAGGCTATACAGTTATTCCACTCTTGTTATTTGATCAAGAGTTCAAACAGATGGAGTCATGAAGAAAAATGAAACAGACAGGGAGAACATGACCTAATTCTATTTTATGCACACAGAGCTGTGAACTTGAGCATTATGGGAACTGTCTGAGCATTTTGCTAAACCCCTCCCCTTAAACACGAGCGTCCAATCATCCGCAAACCACCTGCAGTTTTGTGGAGTCAGACCTGTCTCCGCACTTCGTTAGGTGGAACGTTTGCACATGGAGAAGCGAGCTGAAGGTATTAAAATGACTAAATCCCAGCAAATGAAAATGCCACATAAAAAGACTAAGTAGACTTTTTTTTCCAAACTTGTCATTTTCAGCTTGTAGTTGTGGAGGTTTGAGGTCGTTCTTGATCGCAGCAAGAAGGACCTTGAAAAAATGATAGCGGATGAAGACAGGATTACTCCATGAGAGGACATCCTGTGAGACAGACATGTTAAAGAGATGTGAATTAGGACACTCGTCACAGTCTCATTTACAGAGTGTGAAGCGTGGTGTCTTGTAAAGCCAAAAACATAAGAGCAGGAGTCAAGAAATAGATTACACACTTTTTATTACGCAGACACACTGGCCACTAAGGCTGGTTAATGTGAGCGACATCTCATATCATGACATGTCATTTCATATACACATGTTCTGCAAATTAAATGAATAAAATGAACACATGGGAAAGTTTTCTTCACGTTTTCTTATTACATTCTGAAAAAAAGTAGATATTTGACAATATTTACACAGAACCTTTGTGCACATTTTCAATTAAATGTAATAATCCCTCTTTTAGGTACGAACTCCTCCTTTTGTGCCTGTTCACTCTCCTCCATCTTTGTTTATGTCGCCTTCATGCAACACGAAGCATCGTCCTAATAATGAACAATATTGCTGCGAAGAGCGTGATTTGCAACACAGTGAAATAAATAAAGGAGCATAAAATGAGATGATGAGTGTTTTTTATTTTTGTCACCACACGATGACGCACTGCACTAATGACCACATTTATGGGAAATACACAAATAACAACACTTATCCTTTTCTCACAAGACCTGTTAGGAATAATATATATTTGTTATTAATATCTTGGCTCGTTTGGTAGTTTATTAAATAACATTTCAGTAGACAAGGGGAGGGGAATAAGATAAGAATAAAGACAAAGGAGTTACAAATTGAGAAATTCTTATGCCTCTTATAAATACAAAATGATATTTAAGGCATAATATGTAAGATTTTCATAAAAAAAAATATGTATAGATATACAATATTAATTAATCCACACGTATGACCAACTATTCTTTGTAAAGCACTTTGTACCTTGTTTGAAAAGTGCTCTATAAATAAAGATTATTATTATATTTGTATGGTGATGAATTTGCCTGCAGAGACGCTGCTCTCTGCCGGTGTTGTCATTTTTCTCTTGTTTTGTTGTGTTTGGGTAGTTTATGAGTGTGTACCTCCAGCCAATAGCAGCGCAGCGCAGGGTTATGTGGGCGGGTCTTTCAGACCTCTTTGTGCAGGATGAAGTGTGTGCTTCCGCTGTGGGTTTTGTGGTTTAGAACATAACCGCTGTGAAACAAACCAGAAAATAACATTTTTTTCAAACCGTGGTGATAAAAAACATGAACTTTTTTTTTACAAGTAATATAAGTGGTCACAGCGAGGATAAGGGGATGAACCCATCAGATTAACACTTATCCAGGCAGGATAAATGAATAAATGTGGACATTTACAGCAACAAACACACACCAAGTCAAAGTACTGACAGTCCTCTGTGAGAAAACTGGGCCCAATTTACTCTCATCTACACTGCACTGTTATTTCTATGAAGCTCACACACAAGAAAGCTTTCATTTCTTCTATGTCTTGCAGACACACTGACAGTGGACAGTGTGCGTTCCACACACTTCCACTTTTATGAATGTCAGAGTGACCTTGAAACGTCCACCAGGCTTTCAGTGTTCATTTTGATTTGCCTCTCCCAACTTGCCACTGGCCTTCACTCTGAGCAAAGATCTTCACCACCCAAGGCGATTAAATATATATGTATAAGTGTTTAAAATACAGACTGGAGCGCTCGTCCTGCTTCTTCTTTGCTTTTAAAATCACCAGATACACTTACCTCCAGAAGTCTCTGTTTTTCTGAATGATCCACAGCACATTCAGGCAGAAGTTTTTTATCTATTTTTGCAGAAAAAGGCTCCAGTGGAAACTATTGTTATTGAAGATCTGCATGTGTGTAAACTGACGATCCAAACTAATATACTTGAGCATAACAGCTATTGATTAACACTGTGCTTTTATGTGAATAGGTATGAAATGCTACGCTGGAAAAACTGAGACTGGGGTGAATTAATACTTAATTAATAAATAAAAGCAACGCTTACTGAATAGAATAGTCTCAAGGTAGTTTTAACAAACATTAAGGTTAATTAAACATATGCTAACAGAATTTAAAAACGCCCCACCTAATTTTTTTAGATCGTGGTTTGACAGAAAGCTTGGAAACTGTAAAGGAGTGTTGTGTTAATTCAACAGTGTTTTAACACAAAAAAGAAGGTGTGTTAAGGCGTTAAGATATTAACATGAACATATCTGCTCGATCACGCTTGTCTGTTGTCTTTTGTGATGTTTAAATTGTGAAGATATGCATTATAATGTGTTTTGCTAGTGTTTTGTGATGAGTATTAACGTGTATTTTGATATATTTTGAATAGCTGCTGCCATGGAAACGCTAATGGGGATCTACACAAACAAACTAGTTTTTTATTTTTATGTTGTACTTTCATGTGGCTGAAAAAGTATTTACTGCAGGTTTAATAAATTTGCTGCTCCGTACTTTTTACTGTGGCATCAGCCTTATTCTGTCTCACCTTCTTCACCTTCCAGCTGCGTCTTTATATCTTCTATTCGCTCCATTCTAACAGTCTCATCTACTCCCCTTGCCATCAGAGTGTATCATATTGTCGCTGTTTACTTAGCTCTCCCAGATTGCTTCAGCTATTTGCTCTTCTGGATGAGGCTCCGTTTGGAAACGAGGGGCTGGTGGATGCGAAGCAGTAGGCCGTCGGTGGTTGGCTCGTAACCTGCGACGCCCCGGCATCTCCTCTCGTTTTGCTTCTGTCGACCTTTGTCTGCCTCTTCTGGCAAGGGTTCACTCAGCTGTTTCTCAAAGACGCCACAAATGAGAAAATGCCAGTTGTCAGCAACTATGAATTTGAATTTACTTCTGCCATGCTGCTTGTCTCAGAGGAAATTTACACCAGAATAATTGACTGTGGTTTATGGGTATATGAGCAGGGGAAAAAAAACAAAGCTGTGTAGAAGACTGGCTGAAGCTTTGACAGTCGGATTGAGGATAAAAAAGGATTTTCCTTTAACTGACATCTAACTAGCACAGCTACCAAAAGTAAAAATAGTCTGTTAAGAATATTTTCAGTAGGAAGTGACTCATCCCAGAGTCGTAGATTCATCTCTTCTCTTTTGTTATCATCTCTTCCTTTGTCTCCTAATATAGACGTTCATAATATAGTGCAGCTGCTGCAGATTTTTCTGTCTAATGTAGTGTCACCACTTGACAGAAGGAAGCGATTTATTTTTAAACATCCTGCTCTCAGAAGGGATCTCATCTCATAGGATCCTGTCTTTAAGTTCACCTCTTCGGTCAGACAGATGCACTAAACACCAGTGGAATATTTGCAATCAGTGTTCTGGTCCATAGGGGGCGCTACAGGGCCACGCCACTTAAAATGACTTGGAGAAGAAGGGCCAGAAGAAGAAGGGTCTTCTACATACTACTTGTGTACTGATTCTGACTGAAAGTAGAATGTAGTAGGTGACAAAACCTACCAAAAAAAAATCTGCAATTTGCCAAAAATATCTGGATGTACAAATTTCTCAGTAGCTGTTTTTTTTTGAGCTGCCTGCATGATATACTGCATCCCAGAATGCACTATGGTCATCCTCTTCTTCTTTTGTCAGGAGCAGGTTGCAATTAGCATAATTAGTACATTACCAACACCTGTTCTTCTGGAGTTTGGAGCAGAGTTCACTATTTCTACACTTTAAGGATATACAGCTGAGGAAATGTAGGTAAAAAAACATCTGTGCACTTTACGAGTAAGTGCATAGAACTATTATGGTGTGATACATTTTCACACAAATGATTATTTGCAGCAAAAAATAGCATAGTGTTGTAGTTTGAAACAGTCAAATGAGCTAATGACCAAGTTGACGCTGAGTGGAAACTGACACCATTAATATGAATCTCATTTATGTCAAACATAATGTAAACATCCACCTGACAGGTCTTTGTTTCCGCGGTAAGAAGCTTCGTGGTCATGTGACTGTATAGTAACTGCGTTAACGTTCACATACACCAAACTGTACTGTGTACTGCTGGAGAACATAGCTCGCTTTCTTTTCCTCCACCTCTTTGTTTTACACATGGACTGTAGTTTAAGTATGAAGCAAACCAACATTTGACTACTGGGCTACGTATACGTACCGTAGCTATACTTGAACGACTCTTCTGTGGTTGGGTGGGCAGGTTGCTGCGTCGTCAACGGGGAAGTCGGGGTTTGACTCTCGTGAGAAACAGGAACTTCTCTGTTTTTTTCACGAAAACGCAGGCGGCGTTTAGTTAAATGTTAAAATCAACCTATGACATGTCAACACACACATTCTCAGTTGACTAACGCATCAAAAATATGTCTCACAAATTCATAACTGCTGTGTTCGTATTGTCTTGGGCCCACACAGTGTTGTTTAGCACCCGCCGCCACTGTTTGCAATTTCTAATTTGTTTCTCAGTTATGTGAGGCAGAAATTTCATAAAATACCAGTGTGTCTTGTCAAAGAGGCCTTTGTAAATGTATGTTCGCGAGGTAACTTCTGGTTCAACTCTGGGTTTTCAGTATCACGAAGATGGTTTACTTCTTACCACAGTATCTCCGCTGTAATTTACCCTGACAGAAACATATAAAACCACCACCTACTGACCAATTAATTCTCCTAGAAGATCCTGTGTGAGCTTGGTGTGTGGAAAAGAAAAGAAAAGAAAAGAAAAGAAAA